>JARNME010000404.1:84613946-84848925 GCA_030179655.1 Scaptomyza flava | reverse complement strand
AGGTCTTAAAAGTCATGGTTTGGCTCTAGAATAAAACTGCATTTAAGAAATTTAATTTATATAAAATTCGATTTTTGGTCAATTTGCATGTTCAAATTTTATGCCAAAAACTCGACATCATCATTTGGCAAATCTTTCGACTTCCATAACTTCGGCAAAACTGACCCGATTTTCAAAAGCAAGGTCTTAAAAGTCATGGTTTGGCTACTAGAATAAAACTGCATTTAAGAAATTTCATTTATATAAAATTCGATTTTTGGTCATTTTGCATGTTCAAGTCTTATGCCAAAAACTCGACAGCATCATTTGGCAAATCTTTCGACTTTCATAACTTCGGCAAAACTGACCCGATTTTCAAAAGCAAGGTCTTAAAGTCATGGTTTGGCATCTAGAATAAAACTGCATTTAAGAAATTTAATTTATATAAAATTCGATTTTTGGTTTTCAAAACGCAATGTCTTAAAAGTCATGGTTTGGCTACTAGAATAAAACTGCATTTAAGAAATTTCATTTAATAAAATTCGATTTTTGGTCATTTTGCATGTTCAAGTTTATGCCAAAAAATCGACATGGCTTTGGTGAATCTTTCGACTTCCATAACTTCTGCAAAACTGACCCGATTTTCAAAAGCAATGTCTTAAAAGTCATGGTTTGGCTACTAGAATAAAACTGCATTTAAGAAATTTCATTTATATCAAATTCGATTTTTGGTCATTTTGCATGTTTAAGTTTTATGCCAAAAACTCGACATCATCATTTGGCAAATCTTTCGACTTCCATAACTTCGGCAAATCTGACCCGATTTTCAAAAGCAAGGTCTTAAAAGTCATGGTTTGGCACTAGAATAAAACTGCATTTAGAAATTTCGTTTATATAAATTCGATTTTTGGTCATTTTGCATGTTAAAGTCTTATGCCAAAAACTCGACATCATCATTTGGCAAATCTTTCGACTTCCATAACTTCGGCAAATCTGACCCGATTTTCAAAAGCAAGGTCTTAAAAGTCATGGTTTGGCATCTAGAATAAAACTGCATTTAAGAAATTTCATTTATATAAAATTCGATTTTTGGTCATTTTGCATGTTCAAATTTTATGCCAAAAACTCGACATCATCATTTGGCAAATCTTTCGACTTCCATAACTTCGGCAAAACTGACCCGATTTTCAAAAGCAAGGTCTTAAAAGTCATGGTTTGGCTACTAGAATAAAACTGCATTTAAGAAATTTCATTTATATAAAATTCGATTTTTGGTCATTTTGCATGTTCAAGTCTTATGCCAAAAAATCGACATGCGTCATTTGGCAAATCTTTCGACTTCCATAACTTCGGCAAAACTGACCCGATTTTCAAAAGCAAGGTCTTAAAGTCATGGTTTGGCACTAGAATAAAACTGCATTAAGAAATTTAATTTATATAAAATTCGATTTTGGTTTTCAAAAGCAATGTCTTTAAATCATGGTTTGGCCCTAGAATAAAACTGCATTTAAGAAATTTCATTTAAATAAAATTCGATTTTTGGTCAAAATGCATGTTCAAGTCTTATGCCAAAAAATCGACATGGGCTTTGGTGAAATCTTTCGACTTCCATAACTTCTGCAAAACTGAGCCGATTTTCAAAAGCAATGTCTTAAAAGTCATGGTTTGGCTACTAGAATAAAACTGCATTTAAGAAATTTCATTTATATAAAATTCGATTTTTGGTCAAAATGCATGTTCAAGTCCTATGCCAAAAAATCGACATGGGTTTTGGTGAAATCTTTCGACTTCCATAACTTCTGCAAAACTGACCCGATTTTCAAAAGCAAGGTCTTAAAAGTCATGGTTTGGCTACTAGAATAAAACTGCATTTAAGAAATTTCATTTATATAAAATTCGATTTTTGGTCAATATGCATGTTCAAGTCTTATGCCAAAAAATCGACATCAGTCTTTGGCAAATCTTTCGACTTCCATAACTTCGGCAAAACTGACCCGATTTTCAAAAGCAATACCTTAAAAGTCATGGTTTGGCCACTAGAATAAAACTGCATTTAAGAAATTTCATTTATATAAAATTCGAGTTTTGGTCATTTTGCATGTTTAAATTTTATGCCAAAAAATCGACATGGGTTTTGGTCAAATCTTTCGACTTCCATAACTTCGGCAAAACTGACCCGATTTTCAAAAGCAAGGTCTTAAAAGTCATGATTTGGCTACTAGAATAAAACTGCATTTAAGAAATTTCATATATATAAAATTCGATTTTTGGTCAAAATGCATGTTCAAATTTTATGCCAAAAAATCGACATCATCGTTTGGCAAATCTTTCGACTTCCATAACTTCGGCAAAACTGACCCGATTTTCAAAAGCAATGTCTTAAGAGTCATGGTTTGGCTACTAGAACAAAACTGCATTTACATAATTATCATTTAAATGAAATTCGATTTTTGGTCAATATGCATGTTCAAGTTGTATGCCAAAAATCGACATCATCATATGGCAAATCTTTCGACTTCATAACTTCGGCAAAACTGACCCGATTTTCAAAAGCAAGGTCTTAAGAGTCATGGTTTGGCATCTAGAACAAAACTGCATTTACGAAATTGCAATTAAATGAAATTCGATTTTTGGTCAATATGCATGTTAAAGTTTATGCCAAAAATCGACATCATCATTGGCAAATCTTTCGACTTCCATAACTTCGGCAAAACTGACCCGATTTTCAAAAGCAATGTCTTAAAAGTCATGGTTTGGCATCTAGAATAAAACTGCATTTAAGAAATTTCATTTATATAAAATTCGATTTTTGGTCAAACTGCATGTTAAATTCTATGCCAAAAATCGACATCATCATTTGGCAAATCTTTCGACTTCCATAACTTCGGCAAAACTGACCCGATTTTCAAAAGCAAGGTCTTAAAAGTCATGGTTTGGCCCCTAGAATAAAACTGCATTTAAGAAATTTCATTTATATAAAATTCGATTTTTGGTCAAAATGCATGTTAAAGTTTATGCCAACAAATCGACTTGGGCATTGGTAAAATCTTTCGACTTCCATAACTTCGGCAAAACTGACCCGATTTTCAAAAGCAAGGTCTTAAAAGTCATGGTTTGGCCCCTAGAATAAAACTGCATTTAAGAAATTTCATTTATATAAAATTCGATTTTTGGTCATTTTGCATGTTCAAGTCTTATGCCAAAAACTCGACATCATCATTTGGCAAATCTTTCGACTTCCATAACTTCGGCAAAACTGACCCGATTTTCAAAAGCAAGGTCTTAAAAGTCATGGTTTGGCCCCTAGAATAAAACTGCATTTAAGAAATTTCATTTATATAAAATTCGATTTTTGGTCATTTTGCATGTTCAAGTCTTATGCCAAAAACTCGACATCATCATTTGGCAAATCTTTCGACTTCCATAACTACGGCAAAACTGACCCGATTTTCAAAAGCAAGTCCTTAAAAGTCATGGTTTGGCATCTAGAATAAAACTGCATTTAAGAAATTTCATTTATTAAAATTCGATTTTTGGTCATTTTGCATGTTCAAATTTTATGCCAAAAACTCGACATCATCATTTGGCAAATCTTTCGACTTCCATAACTTCGGCAAAACTGACCCGATTTTCAACAGCAATGTCTTAAAAGTCATGGTTTGGCATCTAGAATAAAACTGCATTTAAGAAATTTCATTCATATAAAATTCGATTTTTGGTCATTTTGCATGTTCAATTTTATGCCAAAAACTCGACTTCATCATTTGGCAAATCTTTCGACTTCCATAACTCGCAAACTGACCCGATTTTCAAAAGCAAGGTCTTAAAAGTCATGGTTTGGCACCTAGAATAAAACTGCATTTAGAATTCATTAATAAATTCGATTTTCGGTCAAATTGCATGTTCAAATTTTATGCCAAAAAATCGACATGGGCATTGGTGAAATCTTTCGACTTCCATAACTTCGGCAAAACTGACCCGATTTTCAAAAGCAAGGTCTTAAAAGTCATGGTTTGGCATCTAGAATAAAACTGCATTTAAGAATTTCATTTATATAAAATTCGATTTTTGGTCAAAATGCATGTTCAAGTCCTATGCCAAAAAATCGACATGGGCATTGGTAAAATCTTTCGACTTCCATAACTTCGGCAAAACTGACCCGATTTTCAAAAGCAATGCCTTAAAAGTCATGGTTTGGCTACTAGAATAAAACTGCATTTAAGAAATTTCATTTATATAAAATTCGATTTTTGGTCAAAATGCATGTTCAAATCTTATGCCAAAAAATCGACTTGGGCATTGGTAAAATCTTTCGACTTCCATAACTTCGGCAAAACTGACCCGATTTTCAAAAGCAAGGTCTTAAAAGTCATGGTTTGGCCCCTAGAATAAAACTGCATTTAAGAAATTTCATTTATATAAAATTCGATTTTTGGTCATTTTGCATGTTCAAGTCTTATGCCAAAAACTCGACATCATCTTTGGTAAATCTTTCGACTTCCATAACTTCGGCAAAACTGACCCGATTTTCAAAAGCAATGCCTTAAAAGTCATGGTTTGGCATCTAGAATAAAACTGCATTTAAGAAATTTCATTTATATAAAATTCGATTTTTGGTCATTTTGCATGTTCAAATTTTATGCCAAAAACTCGACATCATCATTTGGCAAATCTTTCGACTTCCATAACTTCGGCAAAACTGACCCGATTTTCAACAGCAATGTCTTAAAAGTCATGGTTTGGCATCAGAATAAAACTGCATTTAAGAAATTTCATTTAAATAAAATTCGATTTTTGGTCATTTTGCATGTTCAAATTTTATGCCATAAACTCGACATCATCATTTGGCAAATCTTTCGACTTCCATAACTACGGCAAAACTGACCCGATTTTCAAAAGCAAGGTCTTAAAAGTCATGGTTAGGCACTTAGAATAAAACTGAATTTAAATAATTTCATTTAAATGAATTTAGATTTTTGGTTAAAACTTATGTGAAATTGTTTTGGCAATAATCGACTTGGGCATTGGTAAAATCTTTCAACTTCCATAACTTCGGTAATATTTTTCATTTTCATTATTCATTTAAATTTACCCAATATCTTATGAACAGCTTAAGCATCTTTATCCTTTGGATTAAGATCTTGTTGAATAAGCTGGACTTCATCGCAAAGCTCTTTAACAAACCTGGCAGGAACTCAAGCTGGTTTATCTGCTTTAAAATACCAGAAGCTAGTTGAATCTCTGCTGCAGCGAAAACAACTAAAAATGACTTTGCGCATTTTGACAAACGGGGCGCCTAAAAAGTTTTTTAACTGTTTCCTGTCAGTTGCACAAATTTAAGCACACAAATATACATTCAAACACCCTTATACGCGCTTTAGTAGTGTTAAATATTTGAATTGTTTTATTTTTAGTTTGCGCTTTGCTAAAATCAGATTACAGTCGACTTTAGTCTGGTCCATGTTGTTGGTGTCGAACAGATTGGCTCTCTCTTCAATTTGGTAGACGTCAAGCTTAAAGCAGCACTTTGTTGAGCTCGTTCCACTTAATTAGGCTGAAGTGCCTGCACATTTCCAAATCGCTAAAGTGCCTCAACTAATAAATATGCAAATATGTGTGTTCTGACTGAATGTTTGTGCCAGCTTTCCAGGTATAGTATGCTAAATGGAATTCCGCCGCAGTCTCACAATTCAAATTCGCAAAGCTCAAACTCAAATTCGCAAAATTTTGCTGTTCTTGGTGTTGGCACTTAGCTCGTCGACGGCAACGCGCCTGATTAGCCTTATTATGCAGCATTTTCCAAAAGCCACTTTTTGCTGTGATCCGCTGGTGTAAACGTGTGTGTGTGTGATAACGCATTTTGAAATTTAAAGCCTTGCCAAGCAGCTCAATTAGTATGCAAGTCACCGGCGTGAAAAACGAGTGCCACGCTGTCTACTAAGACGGCTTACAAAGGCTCAGAAACACTTACACAAAGAAGCAGCACTGTGTGTTAGCCAAATAAAAGTTTGAATTATTAGTCGAACTTAAAGTGCTGTTACTGCGGCAACTAATTAACTTCATACCCTAAGCTCAAGCAGTACTTATGCTAAGCTGCGTATGCGTAATGTTTGCATAAAAATAGTTTGTGAACAAAGTTTTATTAAAAACATTTGAGCAGTTAATGCGTGTTTATTATGGACTTTAGTAACAGTGCATGGAAAAGTTTATAAAATTAGAGGAATGCGTTTAACTAATAATTACGAAAGTCAGTCAATTTTAAAGCAACTTGACGTTTAAGACAAGAATTGTTTACTTAAACGGAACACACCCTTTTGTTGTTTAAAAAAAAAGGTTGTTCTGAAATAATTAACAGCATAACAAACCCCTGGCATATAATTGCCCTCGACAGTGTACAAAAATTTTAATTGGACTTCGT
The DNA here is from genome assembly GCA_030179655.1 of Scaptomyza flava. Taxonomy (NCBI): domain Eukaryota; kingdom Metazoa; phylum Arthropoda; class Insecta; order Diptera; family Drosophilidae; genus Scaptomyza; species Scaptomyza flava. Next base: position 84,842,528 of record JARNME010000404.1, on the reverse strand, counting down.
TGAGTTTCAAAAGGGTAAAGTCCTTACACAAGCATACATTTGCAAATCTGGAACCAATACCACAAAAAAAGCGCTGATAATTACTATAATTATGTTATCCAAAGATACTTAACAAGATATCATGGCTATAAGCTTGTTACTTTTTTGTTTGATGGTTATTTGGTTAATTAAGATTTTGGTTGCATAAAAACAATGATGCACCGAATTTTCTCTTTGTTTTGTTTGTGTTTTGTTTTTGCTGCTAGATTCGTTTGTTTAGGATTTTGATGCACCGAATTTTTCCGTTCACTTTGTTAGCCAGTAATATTTATTGATTTTCATTACACCCTGATCTACTGAATATAATATATCAGTATACAAATCGGTCTGTAAGCAGTTCTGTTTCTAGTGTAAGTACTCCACTGGCGCTTCCAAAATTAATCGAAAACAAGTAATTGACACGTTGCCTTAGTCTTAATGCTCAACTGAGCCTTGGTATTGTCACGTTTGCTGTTTAAAAAATGAGGCACGCTAACAGCTAAAATTGTTGCAAGATTATTGGAAATTTAGAATGGGACATGTATGTGGTGTGAATGTGAGTATGTGTATCTTTAAAAAAGGACAGAGGCGTACAATGTAAGCTGACAACATGTCAGAAAGGACCTTACCTACTACAAAATAACTTGAGTGGCGCCACAGCAGCAACACGGTTGCCAATTAAATAGCAAAGCTGCTGGGCTATTTTTTCAAAATTGGCAACTGTTGAAGCAGACCTCGGGTGCCAGTAAGATTAATGTTTTAGCGGCTGCTTTGCGAGCAGACACAAAAGGATTTTTTGATAAATGATACTCGGCTCTATTACAAATTTTAAGCAGGCAACTCAAGTTCGTTTTTGTTATACCTTTAAGCGCTTGCACTTAAACTAATTGCCAGCAGGCTGGTAAACTTAAATTGCATTGATTGGCAACATGTGTGTGCGTGTATTTGTGTACAGTACACACCGAGAAATAACTTTGATTTACGCTTTAATTAGTAGCGTTTTTTTTATTCACTAGCATGCGACGCCTCAGTTCTGTTTTTCTATTCGATATTTTATTACGAAAATTTTTTTTCTGTAAGAAATTTTCGATTGCTATTTGAAAAAGAAAATCTGAAGCTAAAAAGCAACTTTTGATTTTACGTTGAATTTCTTTTCTGTGTGTAGCAGCTGTGCATACACACAAACACAGGTACTTTTAATTGGTATTGGGGCAAAAACTAATTGACATTTACAACGCAGACACAGGTGTGTCCTGCCACAAAACCAAACACGCAAGTGGTCAGAGCCCGAGCGCCTGCCTGAATGCCTGACCTGGCCCAAGCCTGTCAAAATGCCAAGCAAAATGGTCGACATGGAATGTGCCCGCAGTGGACAGAGTTTTAGTTCCGTCTGCTAACTGTAGTGCCAGTAGACCAAAAGCATTTCACACAAATGCCATATTAAAGTAATTAAGTGACAAAATAAGTTTGGCATTGCCTTCCTCTCAGCATTTACCTTCTCTTTTGCCTTCCTTTTTTGTCATAAGTCGCAAGGTATATTGACTCATTAGCCCAGTGTTGAGTGTCGTTAGCATGACTTTGGTTGGCTGCTATACGAAAAATGTAATAAAAACCACAAGCACATAAATTTACATAAAACTGCTGGGACAGCACCTAGGTCCAGAAATGCGAGCACAATTGGCCGTTTTCTATAACAAAATGTATGCATAATCTTATTGAATGAATTAATTCTACTATGGCTGCTGCTGCTGCTGCTGGGTCTGCTGCTGATGTTGTCCTTGCCAGTGGCAGGCTCTTTGCCATTTAGCTCTGTCATGCTTATCGCGTTATCTTGTGAGCAGCCCACAAAACCATTGTCAAGCAAATGAGTCCTTTTCGTTGGCTGTCCCAGCCAATTACACTCGGCTGCCAGTTTGGCTGCCATGGTGATTATGAGGGCGCTGTGCTTACATTTTTCAGTTTTTTTTTTCTTTTTTGACCGTTGCTCAACATTAAATCACATTTTTGATTCAACTAACCATTTGTCAATTAAATTATTTCGCTGGTGCGCCGTGCACACAGGTCGCATGTGATTTTTCTTTAAGGGCGGCGCCCAAAAGCATGCTACGCTTATTTTTGTAAATTTAGAACATTGTTGTTTGATTGAGCATATCGGACGGCACACCAGTCAATACACCGACAAATTGCTGAGGCACCGCAGTATGCTCGCTGAAGGAGTTCTTCATGCCACACCTCTGAGAAGGCTGCAGCGCATAGGGTTTCCAAGGCGAAAAGACAATAGTTGAGATCACAAACAAAAATAAATCCTCGTGCGAAGGTGAACGGGGCTTGTTTTTTGGCTTTTTATAACGCAAATATATTTTGTTATGTTATAAAATGAATATACGGATTCAATACTCAAAGGAATCCTACCCTTCAGAGTATGCTACAATAGCGTAACAAGCCCTTTATCACCCTTTTTTCTGAACAGGATATTGAGCGATAAGCCGTGCTAACAACTGCCAATAGGCATTTTATTTGTCTCGGCTGACTTTCATTTTTTGTAAGGTCTTCTTGATGTTTTCGTTGCCAGAGCAAATCCCGGGCGACACTTTGTCGCAAATGCTTCCACGAATAAAACTCAGCGAATTGTTCACGCTTCAAACACAGTCATCGGGCCGTCATCGTTGTTGAGTTGGTTGTTTTGCTGCACAATGCGTAAGCCTGCTGAGAATTGTTGGTGGCAGTGTCCTGCGAAAAGGCTTAGCATTTAGCGTGCAAAGCGGCGGGCAATAAAAGCCACTTTGAGCCAAGTATTTTGCAAATGGATTTTGTGCCAGGCAGCTTAACAGACTCACGAGACTTGAAAGCAATGGAAAACTGACAGCCAACCTACTTTGCATACCGCCCGAAAGTCATCGTCAAGCCAAATTTTACGTTTTAGCCACTCATTAAAGCCAATTTGTTTGTATTGAAATTAAGGTTAGAAAAAAAGAGCGAATTGAAAGGTTAAGCAAACAGCAATCAAAGTTAACCTTTTTTAAATCATAAATATGCCAAAAGAATGGACCGATGTTTGTGCTGCGATATAAAAAGCTGAAAAAGGAAGCATGTCGAATGTCAAGAACCAATGAAGGTCTTGTAAGCCGCAGGAAACCAAATGAAACAGTGAAAGGTCCATGCAAAAGGCGAATGACAAAATCAAAAGAGCAAAATAACGCGACTAGAATCTACCGACAAACACACACACACATACAGCTATTTCTTTATATTAAAATTATGACAGATACTATACTGTTGTCTGTTGAGTTCTGCTAGCCCTCCGCACACATATAAAAAGTCAATGCGACAACTTTTAGCTTGAGAAGTTGTGGGAGAACTTCACTGCGCATATAACTAAAAAAAAATTGCTGTGCACGCTCATAAAAATGGCAAAAAACAAAAACGCGACGAACCCTAAAAAACAAAAGTAAAGACCAATAGCGGGTGGCGTGGCATTAAAGAGGTAAACTCAATGGTTCAGAATCACAGAACTTTAAATTCAAATACAAGCAAAACTTAAAGCAATCCAAATCGCTAAAGGGAGTGCCATACAAACATATTTGTATACCATTCAGGATGTGGCTAAGGATATTGTTTTTCTTTTGCAAATCAATTACTGCTTCAGACTCTGCTGAGACAAAACTCCCATGCGCCTCTCTACTTTGGCTTCAGTTGGTGCCTGGAAGCGAGTTTTGATTAGCTTCCGACAACGCGAGTTTGCGGACATTCGACGTCGTCGTATTCCGAGCCTGCTTATAATGCGTGTAACCATGTGGGGCTTGTGGGCTGAGTTGTTGAGGCTGCTTCGAGCAGGTAATGAAATAATAAATTGCTGCTTTTGATTTAAAATCCACTCTTGCAAAGGGACGAGATCTAAGGAAGAAAACTTAATGAAATTAAAAAAATCTTTTACTCCCTAAAAAGTATAAAAAGATTTTTAATCAAATTCAAAGTAACATATATTTTGTTTTTATAAAAGAAACAGACATCACCGAAACTGTCTAAAAATACCTCTCCAATAAACAAATCTTTTACTTTTGTTTTTTGAGTTTTTCAAGACATTGGTAAGGGTTTGTTATCTTTGGCTGGCTTAACGTACCCGTATCCCCTTTTTTTCCTTTCTCTCGTGTCAGCTAAAATTTGTCGCAACTTTGCAGAGTTTTTGCTGTCATGGCAGCATGTTCAATTCAATATGGAATAAAAAACAGCAAGGGGCAGTCAAAAAGAAAAAATATATTCAACAGACAGCATCGGCGAAACCAATGCGATGATTGCCCATATCGAACTCTGTATAGTATTTGCCAAGAAATACGTCGCCCAGTATCCAGAGTGGTCCAGTTGGCGATGGCAGATCGACGGCTATGAAAGCTGATGCACAAACTGTGCGATCTGCGAAGGTATCATGGAATACATAATCCTCACCTTTGAGCTGAAAGCGACGACCGCCGAGGGTGAAACTGAGTGTGGGTAACTGTGGAACCTGTTCGCAGGGCACGGAAAACTGACCGTAAGCAGCGGGTGTGCCGCCCAGGGATTCGTTTATCAGTATTGCCTCGTCGTAGGGCACTGCGAGAAAGGAGGTGCCCGTATCAATTATGACCTGACAGCCATCCTGGCACAACTCTAGCTGACCAATGCGGGCTGCCTCCAGCTTTATTTGCCAATAAGCTCGATGAGTTACTGGAACATAAGTAAAGTTTCCACTATAATAACGCTTACTGGAACCACCAAAGAAAAGATAGCCGCCCTGGCGATTTGTAGAATATCGATTCAAATAAACCGAGAAAACGGGACGCATAAGAAGTTCCTGTTCCATAACGACATAAAATGGTGGCTTGATGTTTTGTATGGAAATGGCTTGATAACCCAGGCCAAAGATGCCATCAAATTTGGCAGCCAGAAATATGGGACCCGGCATTTCGGTGGCTTCAGTAAACGTTTGATTGCGTAACTCCAGACCAGCCACACGCACCGTGTCCTGTGATAGATATCCTGCAAGGCTACCAGAACCATACTGTATATCAAACTGTGTGCCATTGGATATATAACTACGCGAACTTTTTGCATTGTATCGATGATGAATCTGACAGGCCAGTTTCCTGTGGCAGGTCTCCGACGGCACCCACAGATTTGCCGAGCCCGTGTCAAAGATAACGTTAAATATTTGCGGTGGATTGCCAATGCTGATCGGTCCAAAATATTGCGCATCCAGATAGTTGCTAAGCGGAACACTCCTCAATGAATCGTCGCGTGTCTTTGAGCTGTATTTCAGACGCAGTCGATCCATGCGTATGCCAAACTGTTGAAAACGATGCCGTACCGAGGGAAAACGTTTCAATGGTACACGGTACAATTGTGTGAAGTCAGCAGCTGTTGCCAGCAGCAACGGCAGCAGCAGCATCAGCTTCATAATTCAAATCAATAAACCCGCACAAAACTTAGCAGCAGATATTTTTGTTTGTTGCTTTTCTCTGCTGTTGCTATTGTTGTTGAAAATTCGTTCCGTTTTGAAGTTGATATCCTTGATATGCTTGACTTTTTCTTTGTTATGCAGTAAGTCGAACTTAAATATTGACAGCTCTCAAATTTCCATACATTTAAATGTTGTAATCGAAAGTAATTCGACTATGCAATACTTTGAAGTAAGTCGAAAAGCAGTCTTTGTGATATTTAATAATGTGAGTTTTTAATAATATGCTTGTCAAAGCTGTCAAACATTTAATTTTCTTGAACTTGAGGAAGCGAAAGTAGAAGGTGGAGTGGGCGTACGACCGTTGAAGGTTATCAGTTTAATTAAAAAAAAAAAAAACTTTGAGAAACTAAATCACAACAAATGCAGGAATAGACAATTATACATAATTTGGCTTCCTATTGATTGTATGCTTATCAGCAATATACTTTATTAAGAAGTTTACTTAAGCAACTTTAACAAAATTCTGAGATTTCTGTGTCTTGTGACTTTGTTCGACAAAAATAAATTTAACAATAAATTCAGTGCACAAAATCGGTGCAATAAAATTTCTATTTGAAAAGCGTCATTGCAAACGTACGAGCTGCGTGTTAGGCAACATCAGTAAAAGGGACAAATTAAATTCATTAAATGTTTTCATGTTGAAAATTTTACACAATAGCACAGAGTCAGGCTATAAAGCTGTTAGCTAAGGTAAACGTCGTGCTCTAAATTTTCTTGACAGGCATTTCAAGTGTCGTTGTTGGTGATGTTATTGTTGTTGCTGTTGTCGCATTGTTATGCCTCATTAAACCTACAAAAAAAAAATAGGTAAGTACCCCCAAAATAATCTAGCAATAATCAATCAAGCGAATGGTTTTGAACGCTAGTCATGCGCCTAGTTGTCTGTAAACGACAAGTTACAGTTTACTTTTTGTGGGGCAACACAAAGAAGCTGTGACAGATTAGAGCCAGAAATCAAACTTTGAAAGCGATTACGACTTGATTTAGACGTTTATTTTGCGGTTTAGCTGTAAATAAATGAATGGTCGGGACAACTTCGACACTTTTGGGCCATTAGACACTTAGACACAGGAGCATGCCAATCAAGTCGAGAGCGATTAGGCTGTAAATCACGCATTCGCCTCGTTGCTCCAGCTGATAAATGTGCTGCAATTAAAATAACACTATGGCTAATGCGACAACAACAACAAAAAGGAAGAATATCTTCCCTACTGGCTGCCACCCGCTGCTGTTACGGTTGCTGTCAATGACAGCACTTACCACACCTGTCACACACACTCACACACACACACAACAGCTAATGGCCAAAAGCTGAAACACATTGTGCGTTAGTATTGTTGAACTGGTTGCTGGGCTTGCCAATATTTGAGTAGACACAATTAAATATGTATTCCACTTGAGCTGTTTGCTCAAGGCTGTAAGACTAGGACTCTGATGTGCACCTAACAACATCTATTAATTGACAGCGCACAGTGGCCAAAAAAGTGTGTCACAAATAATATTAAGTAGTAATTGAAATTGCATTACTGCCATTAGCAGCTGGCGAGTGTCAGGTTGAAGTTGAGTTCTCATTGAATTAAGCACTCGACAACACCAGTCAAACTTTTGACTTAAAATGACAAGGAAAGGGGACGGTGGTTGGTGTTTTGGTGAAAGTTGTCGGGTCAGTTTAGGGCAAAAGTTTTCAACGGGCGTCAAACTCTGTGCGTGTGTCAACACTTGTTGCTTATGCAAACTGTGTTTTAAAAGGCAGCAAAGACGAAAAAAAGCTATTCTTGACAAACCGAAGATTATTTACTCTCAACACAATTGAAACTTAAGTTTACAAAACGGCTTAACAGTTAATAAATATTAATCAAATTCATTTTGACGCTGCACTGAGAAAAAAAGATAAGAACAAATGTTTATAGTTTTCCTACAACAGTTTCGGCAACATTTCCATTCTTAATTTAAGAAAATCGTTCTTATGGGAGACTATTGTCAAAAGATGTTCTAGATTTTGTACGGAGAGAACGGATATCTTTTCTTAGTGTATTTTAAAGGGCTGAAAAGTTATTCAAGAATAAAAATAAAATCTTTTTACATAAGTTGTCCAACTAAGCTGATTAAATTATAAAAATACCTTTCGCTTTTATGTAAAAAAAAGGTGAAAGTGAAAGTAAACGAATTTTGAGACCGGAAATAAGAACGCAGCATTTGTATCTTTTGATAGCAACAAATTACGTTTGCGAAAGCAACCGAAAAGGTTTTTTTTATTTCTTATAATTGTTTCCTGCTCAAATGGCGTTGATAACGCGAAAGATGCTCCCAGCAACAGCTGCTGCTGGCCGGGCCACCAAGTTACCTTTTATTTGTGTTTGAGGATTCTGTACTTGACCTTAGGCGTGGCATTCGCTATTGTGTGCGGACAGTTGGGGTTTGTCAACTTATAAAGCTGCAAGCTCAAGCCACACACTTGCAGCTAGCATGTTGCAACAAAAGGAAGTAAAGTGCCCAGTCTAAAGTGCTTGTATTTCACTTTGGTTTTATGTCGGAGCTTTGAACTAAATTCGAAAACCAATTAAATGACCAAACAACACAAAGTATACAAACTTTATCAAAAGAGCTCACTTCCTTTTTCTCACTTTCCCTTTGTTACTTTATGTGTGTGTACATGTGTATTTTTTAAAAAAAACTTTGCCGTTGTGTGGCAGATCAACAAAAAGGTTTAAGCAAACCATCAACCCCCGCAAAAACTTTGGCCAACCGCTCAATTGTACAGCCAAAAGTTTGAACTTCCGCTCCACATCTGATGGTCGACGCCTATTGGAATCAGATACCATTGGCCTGACATAATATACTAGCCCACAAACTTTGAGGATATATATATGAAAGTCAAGAGCAAGCCGCATTATTAATGGCTTAATTAATGGTTTAAAAAGGTTGCAACATTTTGCCACTCGCTTTCGTCTCGTTCTCTGTAGCACCATTTCTTTGTCACAAACGCACAGAAAAGTATGCTATGAATGCTGCTGCCAGGCATTTCCCTCTGATTGCTATATTCTCTATGTACTACCTATGTATATAGCCACGTTCTATGGCAGCTGTTGCTGCTGCTGCTGCAAAATATGAATAAATTTCCATTTACCGCAAGTGGCATAATTTAAGGTTCCTGAAATAAAGCACCTAGTTGCATTAAAGTGTCAATTTCTGGTTTCTTAATGGGGCGTGGCAGCATTCAAGGAATGCAACAGCAACGACTCAAGGCCTTGGGGTGTTTAAAAGCAGTTAACTAAGCAGACACACTCTATAGCTTATTAAGTTTTGAATCGCGTTAATAGCGCTTAAAAGCTTAATTACGAAACTATTCGCAAATTAATTGGTAATTTACGCGCAATGTTCTCTGATCAACAATAATTCAATTTTCCACTTACAACGAGCTTATATTCAAGTATTTGTCTGTGCTGCTGTTGCTTCTTTTGTTACTCTTACTCTTGTAGTTGCTGATGATGTTGGTGTCGTTGAGTGTTTGGCTGCCAAAGTTGTTGCTGCTGGCGCTCTTACGTTTTTATTTGCTATTTTAAAGCTCCTGCAGCTTTTAGGGGTTTTATTTATTAACATTTACTTACATAATGTACAAACAATTGCCGTCGTGACATAAGTTAAGAACCATTGTACAAAAGTATTGAAAATTATCACAAAAGTTTACGGTTGCTACTGCTGCTCTTTTTTATGTAACTGTTATTTACTCGATTAAATTGCTGTTGATGCTGTCGCTGCTATCTGATGTTGTTGCAGCACTTATTGTTGTAGGTATTTCTGCAATTCCAGCTGATTTACTAATATAGTTGAAACTGCTGCTGTTGTTATTGTCGTTGTTACTGTTGTATTTATGGCCGCTTTCATTACTTTGGCAACTAGTTTTGACGTTGAGGCTGTTGCTTTTGTTGTCCTTTTAACTTTAGATGCTTTTGCTGCTGCTACTATAAAAGCTTATGTTGTTTTTCTGTCATGATTGCTGTTGCCATTTTTGCTACCACTTTTGTTGCCGCGTTGCTGTTGCCGTTGCTGCCTGCTGCAAGCAATCAATTAAGTGAGCGATTGATATTATGTCAAATGTTTTGCTACTTTATTTTGATTGATTTTTCGCCTGTGTTGCTGATTTCTTTGGCACAAAAGCTGGGAATAATGTGCTAAACTTTTTGGCACAAATAAATTGCTTGGCAGGCAAACTGCTGAAGTGAAGACAGCAGCTCATGAGTCGGCAACATGAGTATTAATAGAGTATTAATAGGGGAGCTATTATAATAATAAGTATGCATGACAGAAAGCAACTTGAGAGCTACAAAAGCAGCAATGACAGCAGTGTATACCGTGCCAAGTTGAAACTTAAGGAAAAGGGTATTATGAACTTTACAAATAAAGGGGCATACCTTATTCCTAAGATACTGATTTCAAAAGTGAAGCCTTGTAAGTACTTTAAAACTAAAAATTAAAATGATTTCGTTCTTTAGTGGAATTCTTAACAGACAAATATTTTTGTCAAAGGTTAACTCGATTTACATTTTATATAAAATATTGTTAAACTTCTTCACTTCTTTACAATTGCTTTCATCTAAAAAACGTCGTCAGTTTAATCTTAAGGAAACCACATCGTAAGGCAGCCTCGACAAAAGGTTATTCTGATTTAATTTAACCCGGTCAAGCTGTCCCCGAGGTCGCATTGGCAAAGGATATTGCAACATGGCTGCTGCTGCTGCTCTTGCAGCTTGCGACACGAGTGAGGAACCTCAGCTCTTTAATTTGCATATATATGTAAACAAGTACACGGAGCTGCGTGCCGCATTTCATTGGCTGTTTGGCGGAAATTGTGTCTTAAACGTTAAAAGACATCGCCTCTGCTTGTCAGCAGCATGCAGCAGCAGCAGCGGGAAGGCCTCGCAACTTAAAAAGAAACTCAACAAAAACCTTCTCCACTAATCTCTCTGGGCAGCAATGACATGCTTTTGGCCAGAGAGAAAATATTTAATTAGCTATAACACGAGCTACGCCCCAGGGAATGTCGGTAGCCAGCCCAGGCAGCCAGCCAGGCGACTGCTACATCCTGTTGGTCCTGGCGTCAGTCCAGGCAGGCACATTTTTGGGCCAGTGAAGCGTGAAATCACATCGAAAGACATTCATTTTGCGGCTGAAGATTAAAGAGAATTTCCCCAAATGAGTTGCAAACTACATCAGTTGAGCCAACGGTCTAACCGCTTTAACGCCTGAGCTCTCGTCCATAAATAGGCGAGCTCAAGCATAATTAAAATGGATTTGCCAAGAAGTGCCATAAATCACTGCACTCTTTGGGGTTAGCTGCCTACATTTGAGCTCTATTAATAGAATTCATCTAGACTGCAACAACAAAGACCACAGCAACAATAAAGTATATGAAATGAAAGAGAAAAAGCATTAATAAGGTGCTTTTGTATTCATTAAAACGTGAAAAATGTCGAATGTTCCCAGCCCAGTTGCACCTTTTCCGTTTAATCAATTATGCCTAAGTCAAGTGTAATTTCCATATTTCTTTCAGTTTGTCCGTTTTCTGCTTGTTATTTAGTGACACATTAATTCACATTCATTAAGGAGAAAATAAAACTTTGTCTGATTTAATTGCTTACTTCGTTATTATCCCTAAAAGCTTTATGAAGAAGTGGATAAGTCAAGTCATTATTTGCACTCATGGTAAAATAAAGTTAAAATTGGATATAAATTTTTAATTGTGCCGTATGGGAAATATGTGGATTTTCTTGATAACTGATCTGAATTCACTTTACTTATTATCAACTTACAAAAAAACAATTCCATCAAATACGAAATGTGTGTCATATATTGTAATTAAATAAATGGAAAAATTTGATGAATTTTAATTCGTTTATTAGAATCTCAGTTAAATTGGCGGCGATGGTTTTTGATAGAACTTTTTTAATTATATTGGCCTACTGCTTTTGCTGTTGTTGCCGTTTGCCTTTGTGGCAACACTTTTGGTGCCTGTCGCATGGTTGACCTTCAACATGATTTCGACTGCCTTCCAGCGGGGTGGCGCCGAGTGGTTAATGTGACTCACTTTTGATTATGCGGCAACTGAAATTATGCTCTTCGGTCCGCACTTAATTAAAGCGGCAGCAAGAAATGCTCATTTACCCTCAACAGGCTGCAGCAATTTGAGTGTCTAAGCGACTTTTAATTGAGTTTCATTTCCAAAACTCGTAATGTTACCCAAGTTTTTTGTTTATATTTTCGTAGGTGAGGGGAAGGTAGATGTACAATTTGGTTAATTAAAATGTTACAATTGTCGTTGGCATTTTGTGTGTGGCAGGATGTCAGTGGTTATCTTTGTTTCTGAGCACTTGCCACACATTCGCAACACGTTGTGTCAAGTGTTGAGTTTTTCGATGTGTGGCATTGTCAGGTGGCAACTGGGGTTCTTGCCTCGAAACAAGCAACTGCACTTTAAGGGTGTGTTGCAAAGTGCCAAAAGTTGTACACTTCATCAAGTGTGCTAGAAGCGAGGTCCTTACAGGATATATGACGCAAAACTGTATCCCACACAACTCAACATGTAACATTTTGTTTCACAGCGTGTGTGTATGTGTGTAAAAATCTATATTTATTGCAACTAATTTGCATAAAAAAAACTTTGCGGTTGCTGCTAACACATTGCGAAATGCCAAAAAACCTTTTGGTCGCCCAATAAATGTTTATGCTCCCGCATCAGAATTCAGTTGGATTTTTATTGCTGCCATTTTGTGGCACTTAAGTGCTTTAAACTTTGACGTTGTGCTTGTTTGGTGTTTGTCCCAAAACACTCACATTACGTTAAGCACTACATACGAGAATTTAGTTTTACAACGCATTGTTTTTTAGTACTTTTTTTGCTGGCGCTTAACTTCCGACTTTAAAGTCAGCTAGGACGTCAAAAAAAAGATGCTATGCATATTTTTAACAAATATGGATGTTAAATATTTATGCACTTCATGCGGCTGCTGCTAGTGGCAATCTCGTGTTTTGCATTCATATTTCCCTTATTCACAATCCCTCAGCTCACCAGTTCCCTTTTTGACTACATTATACACTATATACACACACACACACACACCAAAAATGAGTAAAAGGGCAGCACAAAACATTTTTGGCCCTTTAATATTCAACTATAGTACTTTGTTATCAGCTGCAGCAACGTTGTAGATTCAGCCATTTTGTGCTTTCGGCAACCATTTTGGAGTCTTGATTAACTGTAAAAATAAACTATATATCTCTGAGATAGATCAGGTTCAAGCTTCAAACTTGACAGCAGATAGAAAAATATATTTTAAACCAAGTATATTTTGCTATAGGGTATCTTTTTGTCTAGCAATTAATACTACTTTTGTGTTGAGCTGAGTTCATGCAATATTTATAAGCACTGAAATTTTATTGTGCCAGTGCAATGCATTTTTATGACTTGTGCCCTGCTGCAAATGGTTTATTCATTACGGCTCAAACGTCAAGTTGTGGCCCGAAACATGCAGCTAACTATTCTAGTTAACTGCAACAACTGGAAAATTACCGTTAGTATAGCAACTCAATGTATGCAAAAGTTAATTAGCTTATTTAAAGCTTACTTACCTTGAAACCAATAAGAAAAAGGAGACAACAAACAGGAAATATGTGCTGGCCGTCAAAAGAAAAATCTTTTGGGATGATTATCTGACAGCTTCCTTTATTTTACTTTGTGCTCATCACAAACTTGTTCATGGCATACATAAGAGAATTAATATGTAATGGTGCTGCGAACTTTAGAAGCAGACATAGCAAAAATGCAATTAAGAAAAATAATATGGAATTTTTTTCTCATTTTGTCGCTGTTGCTGTGCGCAAGAATATTGCTTTGTTGTAAAAAGCATACTTGCTGTTCTTGATTTTTTGTATCATAATAAGCTATGAACATACACAATGAAATTAAATTTTCATTGTAAAATGTCATGTGGCAACCAACACAATGAGAGTCATGTAAAAAACAAGTTTATTATGTTGTCAGGAAAAAGTGAAACACAATAGACATTTAATTTAAATACACTCAAGTAAATTGATCATTTATTAGTTTTTATCAAGTGTTTGTGTGTAACATTTTCAATCCTAAAAACAAACATATATAATACTTATATACACAATAGATTAGTTAAGGTAGCGTTCGCATAGAATTCGGTTTAATTGGCTGAAAACATTTACAACATTCAACAGTTAAAACAGTTTTTGTTGGCTATCTTTATAACATTAAGTGTTTTTTTTTTTATTTTTATACATTTAAACTACATACACTGAAACAAAAAATAAACCATTGTCAACTTATGGTTTTCAGGTCCACATTTTTAGAGTGGAAAAAATGTGTGAAATCAATATTCAGTTCAGTCTCTTAAGATACTTGCAACTTGCTTGCCATTTGCTAAAATCTTGACTACTTGTTGTTCATCAACATGCCAACAACAACCTCAATACCAATACCAATACCAATACCATTACTTAGGGGACTTACAAAATAACAAACTATAGGAGCGTGCTTGTATATATATATATGTATGTGTGTGAATAAGTATCTTCTTAGACGGAATTTTCCTCCAGTCCCTGCAGGAAATGAATCTTAGCTATGGCAAAACCGGATTATTAACAACTTAGTTACCTTCATTAGGGGGCTGATAGCTCGAGGCATCACGCTGAGCGTGCTGCCAGTTCCAGAACTGTTCGCAATGGGCAACATGTGCAATGCATTGTTTGAGCCACGATGCAAGCTCAGTGGTGCATGATGACCCACAAGCGTTGTGGTTGTGGCCGAAGACACGCATGATTCCCGCTTGCCACGTCCATAATACGATGTTAAAGGGCTGATTATAAATAGAGAACTTAATACAGACAGCAACTTTGATGTTGAAAGTGTTTTAGGATTCAGTTACATTGCTTAAAAGTAAACAGGGGATAAAAGATAGAAGATAGAGGATAAAGTTAACCAAAATAAAAACACAGAAAGAGTTAGATTAAGGGTAAAAACTAGTCGAAGAAAGAGAATTTTCTAAAAAAATGTAATGAATTACTTAAACAATACCTCTTGTTGTATATATTAAAAGTTGAAAAACTGATAGAAAAACTGATAGAATAGAACTGAAGAAATCTTGTCAGATGTGAAACACCACAATGGGACCGAGTTTAAAAACGAAAATGAATCTTCTCATGCAATCTGTTTTGTTTAATTACATTCTCAACTGACGCTTTTGTCAGTGTCTTCTTTATTTAACAAAACAGGTACATGTAATTAAAAGTGAAAAATTCTTTGACAGTTTTTCACTTACCGCATGCTCTCAGCGCGCGGGGAGCCGCCACCCTTGTTGAAACTTTTAGTTGTATAGCTGCACAAGTTAGTAAGATGAAGAAGAAATTGAAGAAGAAGAAGGAGTCTTATAAAGTGTGTACTTGTATTAAGAGCTGGAGTGTGTTAGTGTGAATAGTTGGTAGTCTAACAGCTTGAAACGTTGCACTTACCGTCGGTTCTGGTTGCGTTGAATGTTGCGCGAGTCGCGCCATGTGGCAACATGATGTCTCAGTGCGTTGCGCACCTCCGAGTTGAGAAAGCAGTAGAAGAGCGACACCCAAAATCCCTGTCAAGCGAAATCACAAATATTTGTAATAGGCGAAACGAAATTCCAATCGCTTTGCAAACAAAACAAAACTTGCCTGTGTGCTGAGCAATACAGCGCGAAGAACGGCAAACATGTGTCCCATTAGGCCCGATTCGGAGGGACCTGCCAGCACAACCAGATAGGTGATGCCAAAGAGTGGAATGAGCACAAGCAAAGCTTTGGCTGCCTTGCGATACTGACGCGTTTCCACCGTGTTCGCCGAACGAAGTTTAGTAATAAGCACCTGACAACAAGCCGCATTAAACTGTGGCTCAGGAAATTCAATAAGGCTTATTGGCACTTACAAACATGATGCGCAGCAGGAAGGTCAAATTGATAATGAGCACGGCACAGACAGGTCCCTGAAATATCCAGTCCACATTCGTCTCCTCCATCCAGGGACAGTTGATGTCATACTAGTGTGTGAGCAAATTAAAAGTTTTTTAATGAGCCCAAAGCCCTCTTTCCTCTCTATCTGCGCTTACATTTTCCATGTTCTTAATATGTGTTACTGTTAGACTCTTTGCCACCGCCCATGTGACCACAAACAGCGCCGGTCCACCTGCCACCAGAACAGCATGTTTCAATTTAATTAGCTATTTTCAAGTCACTGGATATAAACTTACCCCAACCAATGGAGGCGTAGATATTGAAGCGTATATTATCGCCAGAAAATGTCTTCACCACAAGCATGTACAGATATAGGCCCTCTACCAGCATCCAAAAAAAGTTGGTCAGCGTAAAGAAATGAAACAATGTGACGAGGGCAATGCAGCTGCTCATACCACTGCGAACGGAGATCTACACAGCCAAAAGGGGTAAGCGGAATGAGGTTATAATAAAACATAGTCTCGAATTACCATTGTGAACTTACTCTGGGCCAAAAGAAAATTGACAATAGTATTATTTTGAAAATATTCTTTGGAAGTTACAAATTTATGAAACTTTTCAATCATAGTTCAGTTCCATAATTTTTAAAAATAGTAATAAGTATACGACTGGATTTTTTAAGAACTGAACATGAACTGAACTCATCAAAAGAGGAAGGAATGAAGAAATGAAAGTAAACTGGGCATTTGTGGCACGTCTAACCTGCACGGACAGCAAGAGTATCCAGAAAAAAGCCGACATGATGTACGTAAAGAATAAATTGGCATGGATGGTGTTACGCAGACAACGCAGCTCTCTGTATAAGCAAAAAAAATAATGATATAAGAAAAGATAGCATTTTTATTGCGCTGGCAAAACAAACTCACTTGTAATAGGCGAATACAATGAGTGCCAGGGTGAGCGAGACCAGGCTTAAAGCATAGCCAATATAATAGATGATGGTCGGCAGCTCCACAATTGTCTCAAACTCCGGCACGGTCTCCGGTGCTGGCAAATGGGCACAAGCATCGTAGTTCGTATACTGTGCCCAGGTACTGTTTAAGTGGCAGAAACGTGTTGCATTCTCTGCAAAGAGAAAGGGGCTATGTTAACACCTGGATGGATAGGTCAAAGGTCTTTTTACTTACGCCCGCTGTCATAGTGTATGCCCTGCAACTCGTCCATGCACTCGAGCACGGCAAGGGTGCCGCGCAATGTTCGCGGCCAGCAGAGTATCGAATCGAACTGAGTGAGGCAATGGTCGCTGTCATTGCCATAGGTCATTGCATCCACATGCTGCTGCAACAGGCAGTTCAGCTCGACACTTTGATTGATATCATCCAGATTGCTGTGGGACCAGCCAGCCTCATTAACACTGTTGTTTAATGCATCACCAGCTACACGACCATTGATGTTCTTGTTGTTTGACATTGTTGTCGCCGCTGATGTTACAGCTGCTGCACAGTGCTGGCAGTGGGCGTATCACACCTCTTTTGTTCCTTTCATGTTGCTCCTGCAAAAGACACATACGTTTACACTAAGAATAAAACAACAAACGGCATTTAATAAAAGAAAAACAATTCAAGCACTCACAATTGAACGTTAAAACGCTTCTAAAGCTTCAGCAATTCACATCATATTCTGTGAATTTTTAATATAAGAACCGCTGATTCGGGCTAACCTTCAAAAGAATCTAATCTAATCTACAATGCAAACAACACAAATTTTGACGTAAGAACTTTGATATTTATATCAGAATTAAAACTCTGAGAAAAGTTAATTGGATAACAATAGAAAGTTCTTGTTTTTGGTTTAATTAGTGAGCAATTTTCTAAGAATCAAAATATTTTTATGGCATACAATTAATTTTTATTGGTACTTCAACAGCAAGCAACAACTAATATTAAAATTTAGCAGCTTAAACAAATTGAATTGGTTTAAATAACTTAAACAGTAACGTTATTATTAATATTGAAATAAACTCTTCTCTTACTTAAAAAAAAAATCTTCTTAAAATATTATTTTTGCAGCGCAAATAACTTTTTAATTATTGCGTATTTTACTGGTTTTTTGGCAGCACTTCTACGTGTAATTTATGCCACAAAATTGCTTAAAGAAAACACATTTCAATGTGGCAGCTATGACAGTATGTGTGTGTGTGTGTGTTTGTGGCAACAATTGACAGAGTTTGTGTCCGACATTGAAGTCCTGATCCTAACACGCAACAGGCAACCGCAGCTTGCGGCTTGTTATGTTCTCTCTCTCTCTCTCTCTCTCTCCCATTCTCTCTCTCTTTATGTGCTAGCGTTCACTATGTGCGTGTGTATATGTGCGTGTGTTAATTGCATTGACCAAGCCGCAGGCAAACAAGGATACCAGCGAATTGCCTTTCTTTTCCCATAAGGGCAACAGCTTAAAGCCCACTAAAATCAATGTGGAAAATTGCATTTTATGCCCAGCGGCTTTAAATTATCCTCCCTTCCTACACAGAGAACCTATTTGCCTGATTTATTAATACATAACATGGGGCGCCACAGTGTCTATAAAAATTCATTACCTTGCACAAAAGTTGGCCATCAACGACTGACAAAACAAAAAGAGAATAATGCCGACAGACAGTTGGCAAACTACGTGAAGGTCGCTCGCTTCACTTGCTGTCCCCAGGCAAAAGAGGCCGAACATACACAAAGGTAGCCCACTAGACGTAATTGAAATTTAGGGCGTGGAATGAATGAACAGGCAAGTGGGGAGGGGGGGGAATTGAAAGGTTGCCAGCAGGACCCAAATCTTGCATTTATATGCTGATAATAAATGCCACAAATGATGCATCGTTACATTAATGCATGTCATAAAAGCAGGCGCGCAAATCATACACACAAACACACACACACACACACACACGCACATTATAAACAGATAATAAATATGTAGATGTTGTGGCCAACGAAGCATGCAACACAAAACAGTGGGTGTGTTTCATATGTGCCTCGCAGGCAAAAAAAAAATGGTTCTGATTTGATAGTTATTCTCCTAATTTATGCATTGGGTGGCATACATAAACACAAACACACACACACACGCACACACAGACACAGCTTACAGTGAATGCCAAAAAAATTATTTATGCGTTTGGTCGCATAAATAAATACTTTCTATTCTAAGTGAATTCGTAAAACTTAAAACTATAAATATTTCATTAAACCAATTTGCAAGTTTACAAAAATGTATACATTGCATATTTAATAAAGGCAACAAAGATTTATTTATTTTAATATTAAATCAAAGTGATTTAGGTTAACAAACTAACAACATTTTTTAGCGCAAAAAAGTATTCGTTAGAGTAGAATAATTTTTTGTCTAGCTACAAAATTGGCATATATTCTCAATGTTTTTATTAGGGCGCTCTACTTTTCAGCCTCACTGTCTGCCATGCCTCATAATTCTACAGCTTTTTGTGGCTGTTAACGTTGTTGTTGTTGTTGTTGTTGTTGTTGTGTCTGCTCGCAAATTAGCGCAAATTAAAGCGCGGCGAGTAGATTATTTTTGCACGTGCCTCTAGCTTACTCATACTTCCTAGCCCAGCTCGGCATTTTCATTAGCCACGTTAGCTATTGTTTTAAGCAACTGCAATTCTGGCTTAGAGCCAAACTCACAAAGGAGACGCGTGCAACTGCAAAGGCAATTCAATTTCACAATTGCCTCATAAATAATATGAAAATGACATGCTGAAATTCAAAAATACTGAAAATTAAATAAATATTTGATTTCAATTAGTCAAAACAAATAAAATGCTCAACAGAGTCAGTTCTGACGTTAATGCAAATTTGTTTTGACAGCTCAACAATCATAGAAACACACACATGTGTAAGGAAATGAAATGTGCTCATCTGACAATCTCATTTATGGCGTTCACAACTTGATGAATGTCCGGCTGGGATTACCAAATATTTTCAGCTTGCCCAAACCCACACAAATATAAAAACAACATTGCAAAAAATGCCGCTGGCTGGCAAAAAAAAGAGCAAAATTATAAGCGAATTAGAATTATAGGAAAGAAAGAGATAAGTTGCTTGACTGTAAGCTATCCTATATTCAAATTTCAAGCTGCTTTAATCGACCTAAAGGGCATATATTAGATCTACTTTTCTCTTGCTTGAAAAAATACGTTAGTAACTTAAGTTAATATAATATTATTTTCTCCTTTGTATTTAGCTTTCGTCCTTTAAAAAATATACTTCTACTACTACATATGTTCACTTAAACTAGAAAATGCTCTCACTTCTTCTCCTTTTTCTAATAGTTACAGCGATCTTTGCAATTAGCAGCTTATAGGGTATATAAGAAATACAGATGTATGTGGACAAATAAAATACACACACAATAAACGAAGCATAATAACAAATGGACAGATAAGATGGAGGCAATGTGGTATAACGATTGCATATTTGTTGTCGAATCCCTGCCCCCTTCACAGCTCCTCACTGTGTCCTTAGTATTCCCTGTCCCTGCGTATACACTATTATAGAAGATTGTATCTAATCTGATGCGATTGCACACAATGGATTCGCCAAAGGCGCTGGCGACAGCAAACACACGCACGACTGGCTGTTGAGAGTGAGTGTGTTTATGTGTGTGCGTGTGTGTGGGAATCGAATTCCTGCGGCTGACTGAGTACCAGAGCGTATGGAATGCCGAATGGTCGAACATACCTCAAGCTCTTAGCCATTTCTTTCCTTGTGTAACTGTGTCTGCAATTTCCGGCTGCTGCTCTTAATGCTTATAAATGTTTACGTTGCTCGCCAGCTGCTGCTGCTATCGATGTTTTTGCTGTCGCTGCACCGTAATTGTCGGGCATTCCAATATATAATTGAAAATATAATAATAATAATAGTACAGAAACATAGACAGAGAAATAGAGAGAGAGGGAGAGGAAGAGAAACCCACAATTGTGTACAATTGTTCTGCCATTTGTAGCATATACAGCATTAAATGGCTGCAGCTTGCCTCGCATGCTTGTGACATTCGTGGACACTTTAACGCTTGTGTTAAAGATATTTTCATTATCAACGCCCAAAAACAATAAAGACAGCGCCCGGACGCCCGGAGTGCGATGAGGCGCGTGGCACAACAAAAGGTCAGCAGAGCTTGATTACTATTTTTAGCTGTTGTGTCGGACCGTTTCAGCTCTCATTATTGTCTCTCATTAAATTTTATATGCATAAACAGAAAAACACACACACACACACACACAGCGCGCATTTAAAAATTCATAAGCAAATGTTGCGCATACGACGCGTGTGCCTCTTCAAATTACTCACAAATATGCATATATATAAGGCCTTTGAGCTGGCTTATTATGACATTCTCACATTAAAGGGACTATGAAATGCTGATTCTATACTAATCCTTAATACATTTATAATTCAGACATGTTGTTCAACAAGTTTTGACTGGTTTTCAGCATTTATTTACAGCTGTATTAGAAGCAGCTTTGTATATATCAATTGTAATTACCAAAACTTATTCTACAGATGTGTTACTATGAAAACTATCGAGGGGTATTAAAATGTTCATCGTGATGGAAAATGAACCAAGTTAAATATTCAACTCTTTTCATCAACTTTCTTCAGCTTTGCACACACAATTTGTTTCTTTAATCAAAGAGCTCTTTATGCAGTCAATGTTGAAAGTAAACTTTCTTCTAAATAAATATAAAATATTATCTTAGGACAACGTTAAAAAAGTCTTAAGTTTTCACTTCAATAAATAACGGAAATGCTGCGTATGTTAACTATGAATCCTTGTACTGATACGACGCCCCTATGTATAATGTACGGAACGCATAAATGCGTACAATGTATTTAAGCATAGATCGAGTCGAGGCTCAAATGTTTTTTTGTGGGCAAGTGTTTGCAGCGCTTTTATGCATTCACAGGCAGCTATAAAACTTGATGATTGAACGGCATGTTGTAAGTCGTAAGGTCAGGCAAAGGTTTAAATATAAGCTTATGTTAAGCTTAAATATAAACGCCTCTTGTCTAGACAACAAAGTAGAAGACCATTATTTGTAGACCCATCCACTTCTGTCTCCTAGTTGATGGGTGTCCCAAACCTGATTTTTTTTTAGGGGCTGCTGAGCGGCACTTTCTAAATGTTATCCAAAACTTGATGGACGGGCCATTTGGAGCCGGATCAGTAGTCATTGCCAACAAGTGTTGCGTTTTATTGTCTCGCCATTAACAGGTTTCCGTTCCGCCTGAACCTTTGGCGGTACGTGCAGGAACAAAGCAAGCCAAGCTGGGAAAGGCACGCGCTTCAGCTACGTGAGTGCCGGATATGAGATGGTGCCCATTTAGCTTTCTGCTGAGTTCGTTGTGTGGATAACAAGCTGGAGATTTGCTCTTGAGGGTTTGGCTCGCATAAATCCATATAAATTTTCCCAACACAAGCCAAGCAAGACAAACATGAAGCAACAGCAAGCAACCCTCAAATAAACAAACCACAGCAAAACATATATCCTGCGAAATGTGGTATTTATTAGGTCAATAAAAATTTGTTTTAATGTATTGCAAGTTTTTGCCCGAATATTGGCCAGCAAATTTACGATGTGCTCCGTTTCAAGTCTTAACGGAAGTTAATCAAATACAAAAAAAATGTAAGTACATTCCATGCGAAGCCCAAAAGTATGCAACAAGTTTTCTCTCAATTGGCTGCTGTTGTTAAAGCCTGATAACAACAACACGAATAATAATAGCACATTAGCTTTCGTTTAAGCTCAATTCAGTTGCTGTGGCCTCCAATATTCCACATCCAATCGAGTTTTCGACAGTTGATATTGCGCTGGCTGTGCACACACACAATAGGCATGGCCGATTGCCAATCCTTCTATTCACATTTATCCTCTTCCATTGTAATGCATTCCATTGTTGTGTGTCCGTTTGGTTGCGTGTGGCGTTTTAATTAAAGCCACAAACAGTAGATGATTTTTTTTTTTCTGTTCAACACAAAAAAACAAACACATACATACACATTGCAGCTACATACCTCTGGTAAAGTGGAGCGCGTTTTAATTGAGCGCCGATTGGCTGCAATGCTCAGCGTTTTTGTTCTTATTGCTGTTATTGTTGTTCTCGTTGGCCAAAGCAAACTTGGGGAGATTTCTCGATTGACCGCAACTTAACCAAAAGCTTTTTGATATTCTTTAATGCCCAGCCACTTATTTGGTCTGGCTTAGATGTGTTAAACGCCTTCTAAGCCGCAAATGATAATGTTTAAGTGTTTTCCTTTGGTTATAGAAACAAACATAAAAACTTTCACACACATATACTAATTGTGGTTGTCATTAACGCGTTTTAATGCTGGATTATTTGCCATGGTGTTTAACTTATGATTTACGCTCAGTGCGGGCAATCGACATAAGCGACTTGAATTTTGAATGAATATAATAAATATTTATGGCGTCTGTGAGTTGAAAAACGTACAATATATATGCATTTTAATGGTTATACCAACATTCTTGTATTTAACACAAAACACTTAACTATTTTTATTACACATTTAAATTTTCATATTAAAAGAACTAAGCGTTTGCGTTGAGTTTTTAGATTGGTTTTCAATGGGCTTGAGATTGGTTTGGATTTGATTAAACATTCTTTGTCTGCTGCTGCTCGAACCGCACTCGTTGACAAACCGCTGATAACTGACGGTTTCCTTTTTGCTCGCATCTTAACAAGCACCCGGAACAATACGAATAAAGTTCTTACCACTTTCGCTTCGGCAAAATGGCGCGAAATCTATACGTTCCACAAACAAAAGCTTCTTTAAAAGCTGCGTTCCACACAAGTGGCAGGCAATTGCTGCTTCAGGGTGTCCCTCTCGTTGCCAACCAACAGGTGTGTGTGGACTCTGTGTGTGTATGTGCGTGTGTTTGAGTTGCGAATTCTTTAAATTATTATCTCAGAGCAATGCAATTTTTTTTTTTTCGTATCATCCTTCTGCCCGCCTAAGCGTCTGCACATCCGCTCATTTGATTTATGCAAATATTTGTCATTCCCAAATGTTTGTGCAGCATTTTGCTGCCCTTTTTTAAGTCGCAGGTTCGCTGTATTTGCTTAGGTGACAGTCGGTGAAATATGCTGGCATAAGGGATATAATTTTCGGGTTCACCTTTGAAGTTTCGCCAACGTGCAGCTAATCAAATTAAACTCAAGTGCGGCTCGACTCGTAATTTATTAAAACTCACAACATGCGGCCAGGTGTTTCGACTTAAAATTCCCAAAAAAGCATACGCAAATTGATAAAAAAAAAAAAAAAAAAAAACCAATAACAAAAATCTGCAAAAATAAAAATCTGTCATCCCAAACACTCATTTTCACAGACACACACATTTAAATGAAATCGAGCCTACCAATAACACAATAGCAAATATTGTGGAACCCCTAACGTCCCAGACCCGAATGCGTTTGACACATTCGGCAAGCGTCCTTAACGGCTGGTTGTAAAGTAAAAAATATAAAAAAACACGCATTCTACAAAAATAAATGCTAATGTAAACTGGCACTCGAGAGAATTTAAATTCCATTTGAGAAATTCATTGACAAAAGCAAAGACATGTTCAACGTAAATGTTCTGTTTTGTTGCTTTGGCGTGCTTTGTATATTTATTTCATTTAATGCATGTTAAAGCGCTCATTTTCAATATAACTTCCAATTGAATGCTTAGGTGCATTTTATACCTTAGCAAGCTATAAACGTGATTTTTAGGCTTATAATACATTATATTTATGGCAGAATGTGCTTAGACATCGACGTCCTTCATATTGATTGCTAAAATATACAGAGACAAGAAATTTTTAAATTTCTCCCACAACCAAGCTATTAAAACTATCTTAGTTACCTGGGTTTTCACTTTTGTTGTCTTTTGTTCAACTCGTTTACTTGCTATTTGGTTTGTAGTAGACAATATTGTACCCTGTTATTGTTTGTATAGAAAAATTATGCTAGTGAAATCGAAAATAGACAAAATACAATTTTAAAAATGTTTAAAACTGAAAATTATATAGTTGATAGCGTTCTTAACTTATGTATGTGTTATGTCATCTAAAATAAATATTTTTTAAAAAATAATATTTTTTCTAAGCTAATGCTTTAGAAATGCCTTAACCTAACACAAGCAATTCTCCAAAAATGTTATATCTCTAAGCTTGCATACGTAGTAGCTCATTTTAGAGCCCAAGAAAACCATCAACGCTGGTCTTAGTGGTTAAGGGCTTAAGGCAACCGCTGAGCATGTGAAACATGAAGATGAAAATGACAGCGGAGATGATAACGATGATGAAGTTGAATAATGACAATGGGCTGACATAAGTAACTTGTCATCCAAAGTGGGTGGCGAAAGAGCTAACCAGCAAGAACTACAGCAACAACTAAGTAGTGCGACAAGCGACAACAACAATAACTTAGGCAACTTGTTGGCAACAACAACCCTCTCTTATAGCTGGAATAACTCATGCATGCATGAGCTAACTCCATTTGAAGGCTGCAACGGTGCTGTGTTGTGTGCTGATATCAAAACTTGAGCCTTTCTAAATTACATGCATCACTAATTAGCTAACAAACAATTGTTCTACGGCAGCTTTCAACACACACACAACGACATAAATGTAAGCCAAGAAAGTAATTAAGTTTCCAAGGCAACAATGGTTATCGATATCAGAACTTTAAATAAAGTAAAAGCACAAATCAATATAACGGAGGAGCAAAAAGTTCGTCCCGACTGATTGAAATTTGAGCTGAAAGCTTTGTTAATGGACAAGAGTGAGCACTGAGCTGGGGTTTTGGGTCAATAAAATGGTTAAACATAATATAAAATATGCTGAACTACATACATACATAAAGCTTGACAGGCAACCTAAGTAGCTTAGCCATATGGGAGTTTAAAAAAACGGAAAGGCGTATGTATATATTAATCCGTGTCGTAACTGAACCGCTTTTCATTGGCCGTATCAGTTGGTCCTTTTGTTGACCGCAAAATTTAATGTGAAATTCAAAGGTTGACGGCCTTTAAATATTCTCCAAGAACAGTTTTATACAAATTAACTTTAACCATTTTCTGGTACAATGAATCTTTACAGTTTTTATCCCACAATTTGTGACTGACATTATTTTATTTAGACGAATTTATTAATTTAAAATTATTTGTTATCAATGTTATCGTATTTGTCCGCGATGGCATGATTATGATTTTGTATAAACTTGATGCTTACTTTCTTTAGCATCCAGTTGTGTTTGTTTTTTTTAGATATGCAATTCGCTGTCAAAATTTGGATGTGCTTGCGCCAGTTCAGCTTTCTGTTTAGGTACATACATTATATCTCTAAAGGCTTAAACACAATTTTCCGCTAAAGTACCCTAAGAGCATGATTCAATGCAAACTCATTCAGTTTTCGGTTTTTCCCCCACATTAAACTGTATGTTTACCCCGATCTGGTCACGCTCGGTTAGTCGGACTTGTGGGCAGCTGAGTTGTCGTGTTGAAAGTACTTCCCCATACCCATCGACGCACTCGATTCATCTCACTTGTACACATTTTTTTTTAATTGTTTTACCTTCAACTGACGCATTGGACCAAAGGCCGCAATGTTTTGTTTTCATTACGTTGACGGTGATTACAAGCTCATTACGAGTTTTAAATTCAGTTTAGACTATAAAGTGCAGAGGTTGGATGGCGAATAAATTTTATTTTTTTGCCACACTTCAATAAGACATAAAGTTTGCGGAGAAATGTGGTCAACGATTATCCGATTGTGCGTTGCATTTTTAATTGTGAGTAAATAACCTTTTATTTGCTTTTCTTTTTTAAATACAATTATTTATTGATGTGCAGCTGTTGGGGCTGTTGGGCAGCGCCCATGCGGCCTACAATTGTTCATCGCCGCCGAACTTTAACAATTTCGTGAGTAAATTCCGCATTCAATCGCTTGTCCATTATGAACGTCTGAATAATAAATTACTTATTCAACGCTTGGCAGGATGTGAACTCTTGCTGCCGCACGCCGGAAATCAATCTGGGCAACGTGCCACAAAAGTGCCAAGAGCACGTAAATCAACTAAAGTCCGCCAACCAGAAATTTCCTGCTTTTGCGCACTTGGTAAGCGAATAAAATCATCAATTGCGCAATTGAGTTTGAATATTTGAACACCGTCATCTTATCTTAGTGTTATCCGGAGTGCATTTATAGAGAGACAGGCGCCTTGGTGAAAGGTCAGCTACAAATGGATAAGGTGCAACAGTATCTACAGGAGCATGTACATCGACGAGATCGTGATGTTATACCATACATAATACGATCCTTTGAGACATGCCAGAATAACAGTGCGTATGCTTAATATTTTGAGAGCTTGCATTATGAACTCCTTATCTCTTGCAGTTGACCAACACATGAAGGCTGCTAAAATTGAACGCTATAAAGTTCTTTCCCAGGGCTGTTCACCCTATGCCGCCATGCTCTACAGCTGTGTCAATGCGGAAACCTTTCTCAACTGTCCCGCCAAGCTGTGGAAGTCAGATAACCATTGCTTGGTGGCTAAAGAGTTTGCAGAGCAATGCAATCCACTGCCTCACGTTCCATTGCCCATGAGCTGAGTTCAATTAGTCAACGCATTAAACTCATTTCTAAACACAAAATAAAACTGATAATCCAAGATCTATGGCATTTGATTTTTAAACCAGCTTTAACTTTACTTTGATGCCCCTGGCTCATTAGGCCACACATTAAATGAGCCGTGACAAAATTTAAGTATGGATAAAAGCTGATTTTTCCCAATCAGTTTTCATTCAAGGTTTAGTTGTCAAACAATACAGTTTATAAAATTTCTGCGATCTCACTGTTTAGTATGAAAAAATCTATTACAATTTTCATTTGCAGTCTACTGCTTGCAAGCAGTTCAAAAGCAGCTTTCAGGGATTTTATTATAGAAGCAGAGGAAGAACCAAATAGGGTAAATTTATTGTTACATAAAGACAAGCAAGGATGGAAATTCTTTTACTCTTTCTGCAGCTGCTTGGAGAGCCAAGTAATGACTTGGCTTTGGGCTGTCCGGCTTCAGATGAGGAAAAGTCACAGATATCCTTGCATGATGTGGAACTAGATGGCATTGTGGATCCACAGTTATTACTTAATGCATTATTGCAGCATGCCCAAGATTTAGGCATGAGCTTAGAGCAATTTGGTTGGTATAAAATGACACTCTACAAAATGATATGTATGAACTTATTATTGTATACCCCATAAGCACACATACATGCAGTTGATGAGGATGATATCTTTGGTGTCTCTGACATTGGCTGTAGTGCAGCAGAACCGTTAAGCTATCGGGAGCAGCACAGCTGGTATGATGTCTTCTTCAATTAAACCACTTAAACATTAATAAATTTATGTAATTTTATGTCAACTGAATGAGATCAAAGAAAGTTATTTTCAACAGCTAAAAGTGTACGAACAAATTCAATCTTCCAATGAGTTAGGTACTTTTTGCTTGATAGTTACAAATCTATTTTTACGATGCAGATGGATAGATTGCCAGAGTAGAACATCGAAAACCCCTTTTCGCTCAAGGTGTTGAAAAGTTGTAAAGAATTTAAAGCCTTTCTTCTCGTTAGGTTTTTCTTATTAACTAACTAAAACATGTATATAGTTCACTTTGTACAATTTGAAAATAAGATCGCTTAGAAGATAAGCCATTTAAAAAATGATGCATACCAAGGCATGTTTGCCTGCCTGTTGCGAAAGCTTAGCTTGAAGCTTGTGGCACCACTGCGCGCTGATTGTTTACGCGGACTAATAGGTTGATCCACAAAGAAGCTCACACAACCGGTCAGCACTTGCAGACCAAGTTGGCAATCTATGTTTGTCTCCTGCCAGTTAGCTGATGGACAACTAAGGAATGTTTTTGATGCCGCACACTTGTTGTATAACATTGCCACATTGTTGCATTTCTCACTATCATTATAATATGTTTGAAGTGGTGCATTGAATACGGCAGTGAGATCACCGAAAATATTGCCCAGATTATTGCATTCACCATATGCTGTTTTAAGCACTTCACCATAGCTGAAATATTCGCTCTCTTTGCCAAAAAGTGAATTTATCATCTTAGTGACGTTTGGCATGTCTAAAGATTTATCGGTGGCCACCATTCCCCAGTGTTTAAACAAGCATTCGTAGCGGCACTGCAAACAAATTATTAATAATTAATAAAGATATTAAGGTCTTATTTAAAGCTGCATTTACTGCTGTTAAATTCTCCCCATAAGTATTACAATTGCTGCTTTCGTAAAACAGATTGCTCGGCGTGGAGTTTCCACAACATTTTTCTAGCAATTGCGTACTCAGTACATGCGTGCAGAGCAGATCCTCAGTCCTTCTCGGCTCTTGCGTCATGCTGTTTGCCACATGCAACAGCTGCAACTGCAGGCAAAGTATAAGTCCTGTTAGGCATATTAAATTTCTAAAAAATGCACTCATATTGATTTAGAAAATTTTTGAAAATCACTTATGCCAAACTTTGAAAGTAAAATGCTAACATTTATTTGTATGTTAATAAATATTTTCAACAAGTCGAACCTTATGTCTATAACAAATTTGTATGCTGTAAGAGTTGCCTTTCGGAATTTAGCTCATTGTCTAACAACTGGCTGCGATTAACTAACAAACAACCATTATCTATTGTGATTAAAACTAATAATAAATGAGAATTTTTTAATATATATATATTTACCATGTAAATTTCAAGTGCAACAAGTCACAAGTCTTGTCATCAGCTTATCTATTGGCAACACGCAGCTATGATATATTTAATATTCGAGTTATAGAACTGCAGTCAGTTAAAACAGAAAAATCAGAGAATGTGGTCTGAATTGTCGCTTTTTATATTTTTCACACTTCCAGCTGCACTAGGCGCAGCCAAATGCAAAGCGGCACCTCAATCTTTACAGGTTTTAACTTGTCGGGAATACTTAACAATTAATATTAATTTAAATTCAATTTACAGAATGTACAAATGTGCTGTCCGTTACCCTTGCCCAACTGGGGCGCCTACAACAGTGAGTGTGGCAGCTCTGGACCGCAGCATAGTGTTAGTAAATAACCATTCGGTTTTTTCGACTTCTAGTTACTAAATGTTGGAAGTTGATACTATTTTAAGAGGATAGAGCAAAAGCATTTTGATTGGTTTCAATCATCTTTTTACCGACAACATTTAAAAAAAACTCCAACAATCTTCTGAAATACTAACAAAATGTATTTGTATTAAGTCACTAAGAAAACTTCAACAAGTCCTGCTTTCCTAATTTATTATATTTCTTTCTTTTCCAGTGTCGTCTTGCCTGCATCTTTAATGCCACATCGGCGCTGCAGGGTCGCCATCTAAATCTTGCTAATGTGCGTCCCATGCTCGAGCGAGCTTTTACCAACCCGGACATTATCGATGCCTATGTCAGTAACTTTGCCAACTGTTCGACGCTGGTGCACAGCAAGTACGAGGATTTGACTCAAATAAGTCGCCAAAGTGATGCTTGC
Organism: Scaptomyza flava; assembly: GCA_030179655.1. Classification (NCBI taxonomy): domain Eukaryota; kingdom Metazoa; phylum Arthropoda; class Insecta; order Diptera; family Drosophilidae; genus Scaptomyza; species Scaptomyza flava. The sequence continues at coordinate 84,812,401 of JARNME010000404.1, read as the reverse complement.
GATCGTCATGCAATCTTCTACAGCTTATGTGCCTATTCCCGTTTAATCCGTCGCTGTCCAGCCAACGTCTGGCAACGAGCCAACAAGCAGTGCCAGGAGGCTCGAGCGTATGTCAAAAGCTGTGCCTGGCCAGCACTCAAGATGTTCATGAAAACCACATAAAATAAATGATTTACACCAATGCTTTTTTACTGCTAATAAAATCGATTAAAGGCAGTGTTATCAAGCCTAAAATATGGTAAACTGCATAGTTATCCTGCTGGCCATTGAATTCCGCATTGTGGAGTCGCTGCGGCAGCGCCTCATACTCGGAGCTGCTTGGACTGAACATTACATGCAAGCTTAACATTATTCTCGCTATTCGTCTCACAGGTAAGTCTCAGCTGGAAGCCATATCCACTGCCAAAGCCGTGTCTATGAGGTAAGTGAAACCGCCAACATAATTTTTATTATTCCCAAATACATACATCTTGGTGCCTCCGAACTCCATGATCCATGATTTTTACAAACCGAAACTGTGTTGTAATAATGTATTAGAAGTGTCTAAAAGAGTTCTTGATAGGTGAAAGTTGCTAACTAAAAAGTAGGTCACCAAACAAATAAAAACAGCATAAAGTCAAGATATTGATTTCTACATAAATATATATTAATAATAACTATATAAACAATTTTCTTTATTATTTTATAACCATTCTCTTGCTTTATTGAAACGAATTTTATTGATAAGTGCTTTATTTATTATTTGAATTTATCCTCTTTTCCTTATTATTTAACTACATTTCATTACGCTCAATGCGCTCAAAAATCTCCTCAAAAGGCTCTGATATCATTTCCAACAAACTTTCGCCACAATTATGCGCATAATATTCACAATTATTATCCCGGCCATCGTGTTCCGCCTGATAGAAGTGCAATGGTAGTTGTTCCGGCTCTGATGTGCTGGGACTGTGGGATCAACAAATTATTTATATAAATCTTTAATCTCAGTTCCTGCCAGCTCACCTAAAGAGCACATGTATTAAACTGCCAAGAACACCATTAACATCGCCCAGTTCAGCAGCGCTGGTTTCGCAAATTAAGCGGAGCAAACAGGATTCGCCAGAGAAGCCACTCCTAAAGGCAATTTCTTAATAAATGTGTTCGTGCCATCATATATGACTTTGTTATAAAAACCTTTGAAACTTATCCATCAAGATGTGATAAATATTTGTTCGTGTGAGCAAAGCGCGTTTTTCACGCTGCTTGGAACTTGAAGTGGGCATAGTGGTGCTCTCTGCTTCCTGCCCATGCTCTGTGTTACTCTCTTCCTCTTCCTCAATGCCTTGCGGATTCTCTTGACCCTTGACCATATTTTGCGACTTACGCGCCGTTAGTTCCACTTCCTCGGACTCAATGGGCCCATTTTGCTAAAGAAACGCAACAATTTTTATTTGTGAAAGTAATGCAAGTTCTTAAGAACCCCATTCCATTCAGAGAATTTCAAGCGCAAAGCTGCTAATTGAACTTTAAAATATTGTGCTAATTGCCATTGAATGATTCGTATTTATAGAAGTCAAACAAACACTGGCTTCGACTTACAAATATTGTCGGTTTGCTCCAGTTATACGGCGAGTTGTAATTCGCCTCAAAATTGTACGAGACAAAAACGTTGCGATGTGGCAGCTCCAGAGGCACAGCCAAAGCCGCAAAGACCTGCCGTACAGTAAACACTTCAGCCCATTAAAATCTATTATATTTTGGTTATTACTTACACCATGCGTGCTGGATGGCACAAAGGCCAAATAACAATCACTTAAACCCAATTGAAAACAAATCGAGCACATGCCCAGCAAGAGATGGACTAAACGCATTATGGTAACGATCCACTTGAGCTTCAGTTAACAACTAAACTCAATGCGCTTACTCAAAAAAGTGCCTTTACATTAAATGCTACATCTGTTAATTGACAACACAAACAGCCATTGAGTGAAAAAAGAAGAGAGCGATACAATGTTTCAAGTACTCTACTCCACTTTATTTTCATTTTTTGCTTCGTCTGTTTGCAAAGTCTTTGAGTATTTGCTCGACAGGCGCTGAAATTAGGTCCAATACATTGTGTTGACAATCGCTGCTATAAGTCGAACATTGTTGCTGCAGTCCATCCGCCTCGGCCTGATAGTACACAGGGGGCAGTTGCTCATCCCTAGAGCTGGTGGGTCTGCAATAGAATTCAGTGGTTTAGTTGAAATTCAGGTTCAGATTTGCATATGACTCACGTAAATATAACATGCACTATATTGCCTAGAAGTCCATTTACCTCGCCAAGCGTTGAGGCATTCGTCTCACAAATCAAACGCAAAAGACACTGCTCACCCGGTAAAGAAGATCTGTAGGGGTAAAATTTAACTTAAGTTATTAAAAAATTACTTATTTTAATAATACACTTATTACCTCTCCAGCTTGTCGCGCAGCATTGCGTAGAAGGTTTCCTTGTCATTAATGATAATTCACGTTTCTCACGATTTGCCGATTTCGTTGTCTTATTCTGCGTCTCCATCTTCTTCTTCTTCTTTTTTGTTTTACCCAAGTTGGTTGTTACAGTACTGTTAGCGCTCACTGTGCAATTTTGACAATTTCTTGCTGCATCTTGAGTTGGGTAAGTTAGATAGCTATCCTCAAAATCTTCACCCATCTATTTTTATTTTTATACATAATTTTAACAAATGACTTGGAGCACAAACGTGACATTTACTTACAATAATTGGTGGAAACTTGTAAATATGCTCGGGTTGATAGTAATTAAACTCATAGTTATAGGAGAGAAACACATTGCGATGTGGCAAACCGATCGGCACTGATATGGCCATAAAGAGCTGTAATAGGATTATAGTTAGCAACTAAAAGCAAAACTCGCTAACATTTAAAATGTTACACCAAATTCCGAGTTTGTGGGATAAAGAAGAGTGGCATTTAGCAACCAAAAGCTGCAACCGCTAAGCAGCCATACAAATAAACAAATATTGAATAAGCACTGCATAACGTTTTATGAAATCAATTTTTATATTAAGAATATGACTGGCACAACGTTTTGGTTTTGATTGTTGTGTTGAACTGGCGGACATTGTCTTGGCAGCCAAGCAAGAAACTTGCCGTTAATAGTTTCCCATAAAAGCTGTTAATTAATACAAATCAAAACATTTTTTTCTTTTTTTGGATCAATGCGTAACTTTGAATGTGGGTCATGAGAAATCGGTTTAATGCAATTAGAACTTGACAAGATTCGTAAATGCATTTAAGTTTTAGCTCTGATAAACTCATATACTGCATACATACAGTGATCATATTTCAATAATGTACGTAATTTATTATTTATGTTAAGTTTATGTGTTTTATTTCAATACGTTGCCCTGCTAATCGAACGTGTTTAATGAGTACTTTTAGTTGATAATCATGTTGTAGTTGGCTTTGCATTTGTTATCTATTGTTACGCAGCTTGCGCTCCTTCCATGTGGCAAATTTGGTGTTGGCAGTGCGCAGCAGCATATTCATGTGTTGCGTGAGTGATGATCGCAACGGTGAGAGCTCATGCATAGCACGATTCTAAAAAAAAAAAATTTCGTGCTCAGTAAACATATTACCGAAAAAAAAAACACTAGAATGTTGCTCACCTCGAAAGGCACCAGTTTTGCCATTTTGAAACGCTGAAGCGTCTCATGCATACGCTGCACCTTGTTCTCCAGCTCCTCGGTGGTTGGTGGAAAGCAGTTCCAAAAGTGTTTCAGCAGTTCCTGCAGCGACAGATACATGTGCCGCAGGTCGCGTTGGAAGTCGCGAGGCACTAGCTCTGCAACAATTAGCACAATATAATTATTTCATAAAATTTTAAAAGTTGTTTTTGTTTTAAACTTACGACCAGCAGACTGTTCCTGAAAGCCACGCATAAGTGAGCCGCCTGGACTTAGTTCACCCAGCGCATTGACAGCCGCCTTGGCACAAATAACGTTGCGCGGGGCACTGCGATCTAGCCAGGACTCCGAGTTGCGCACCAGCTTATACTGAACATCGCCCAGACTAAGTGAATCTGCATGGTTTTCATATGTTTGATTTTGCAATGGACCGTTGAGGTAGCGATCCACTTTGGACAGCTCAAATTGCTTGGCTTCATCAATCGAATGACCTGCACTGCTATCCGATTCGATCAACGTTTCGCCCAGATCTTCGTAGTGTATCTTTTCTAGCAATCGTTGTTTCTTTGTTGGCGGACTATCATGTTCACAGACCTCAGTCTCGACTGTGTGCTTCGACGCCTTGCCGTTGACACCGTTGGTGTAGTTGGACTGGCCAAGTGGGCCATGAGCTACGTTGTTGCCATTGGACATGTGGCCTGGAGCGGCATTGACAGTGGCGCATGTTTTTAACACCATGATGGAATGCTGATTGAAACGCTTGATCATGTTCTGATGCACAATGTTGCCGCTATTGACCACATTACGATCGCCGGCAACGCTGCCAAACCCTTCCTCCAGCGGTACATCCTCAAACTTCTTCAAATCTAGCAACGGATCGCCAGCACCCTGCTGAACGGCGGCCTTTAATGCCTGGTCATCAATTTTGCCGCACTCGGTGAAAATGTCCTTAGTACCGGCAGTCAGGCGATCCCGATGAAAATAATGCGATTGAAAAAACTTGGTCCAGAACTCGGATTCAGGCATTTTGTTTGGCACATTCTCAATGTGCTTGCGCTTAACGGCGGGATATGTTTTAAATATGCAGTGTATGACATCTGCGGTAAGATTGTATTTAAGGCCATTGCAGCCATCCGTTTGCGGCTTGATGTCGGCCAAAAAGGCGCCAGATACACCTAAACGAATGATGGTGGCAAAATGTTAGCAAATTCAGTTTTGAAGGAATATAATTTTATTTTTTTTAATGTACCAATTTCCTGGCTCTTGCCCATTGTCTTAAGGGCATGATCTTTGGCGTGCGTGGCCCAGAACTCATCACTAGTAAGTACTTTGGTTATGACCAGATCCTTGTAGAGCTGCAACAAATTGGGATTCTCGACCAGTACGCGATTCTTGTCCTCCAAATCTTTATCCACTTTGCGCTTAAAATTGGGCAGCAGCTGTTGCAGCAGCTCCTTGACCTTATCCCGATCAGCAAGCATGGCTGGCTGGCCCTGGCGGTTAACGAAATGGAAAGTGGATGTGTTGCCATCGTGCAACACAACCTGAAGCTGCACCTTTGGCTTGCCCTCAGGCGAGATCTTTTGTGCTGCATATGTAAAACAAAAGCAATTAATTTCTCGTTTTGATGCACATTGAGCATTTGACTACTTTTGATATCGGCATAACGATGTGATACGGTCACAGTGTCTCGGTGCTCTGCCATCCACGCCAGACGCTCGTTCATCACATAGAGCGTGCCATCTCCCTTCTTGTAGCGCACCTCGCCCATTTGCAACAGCACATCCTCGCTGCTGGTTGTCATGTCGCTGCTGTTTTCGTCTGTCTGTCAAGCGGCGGCAGCACTTCAACAATGCCCAATTGCAGTTTACATTAATTTCGCAAGAGCGCAAGCCTACTACGCCTGCAATATGCAAATGAAAACGCATTTTCTTTGTTGAGCATTAAAGTTTTTTAATTATTATGTTCACATGTGCCATCGGCACCGAAACACTCTCTGCATCGTGCTGTTTAACGTGCAAATAGCCAAACAGCACAATACTTCGCTATTTTCACGAGATTACTAAAAAAACGCACCTCGCAGCAATTGCTCAACAGAGTTTGTGGTTCATGGCGGAACACTTTAGGAAAGTTCTTTGAACTGGCTACTTTTACGATATTTTTTCTTTCAACTTGGTGGCAGCGCTTATTTGCAGTTATTTGCCCCGGCGCCAAAAACATTTGCCCGCCAGCTATTCTCAAAAGACTAAGACAACAATTTCATAACAAAAGTCATTTAATGATTTAAACAAAACATTTATAAATTCGTATTTATAATAACTTCAACATAACTTTGTGTGCTTATCATTTAAACATGAAATATAAATTCAAATGTTGTTTAATACACATGTACATATGTATGCGCACCTTTGTGCATGCTTTGTATGTTCATACGTATTATATACATATAGCATTTACCGTTTACTTCTTGCTCAGCAACCATCTTCCGTCAAATCAATCTTTTTATTATTCTCCTTGCCAGCTTTAGAGCTTTGATCTTTTGCTTCGATTTCATCATTCCAAATGAGACGATCCTCGTAAAAATTAATAACAACTTGGGGACAGTTAACGTTGGCAAGCTTAGCAGGCACTAATTCAACAGTGTTACTATTTTTCCAAGACATCAGAAACATAAGCTCCCCACTGGAATCGGTAGCTCCAAGTATTTTTGCTGGAATTAACCCACGTTGAAAACCGAAGATGGCTTTTTTCTTAGATACTCGCTTGTTTGCAAAATCACGTGTAGTGTCGATCTCCAATGGCTTATTCTTTTTTGCACAAGCTTTGATCTTCTCAGATTCCTCATATGCCGCTATTATATCGGGACAATTAAGATGTTCGACGGGTTCCCACGTATTTTGCTCGCTTGGATAATCTTTCCACTTGAGAAAGTATTCAGTAACTCCATTATTAATACGTTTGCCTTCAATACGTTCAACCACAAATTCAAACATATTTCAGTTTTTTTAATACGTTGTTGAAAGTTAAAATTTATCCCAGAGCCGCGAGTTTCTGCCTGCCGGGTCTGCCGACGGAACATGTGAATGAACTAGTTCATACCATTAATATTGGTCGCGAACTTCTGCACAGTACGGCAACGCCACGCTAATGCGCCACGAATTTAAGCCTCAACTGTATATTATTTATGTATTGCTGACTCTCGTTAACTCGATGCTGCCTTTTTGCGCTGTGCTTGCAAAACCATTTAAACAAACATCTCAACGCAGCTTGTGCTTGTGAATCGTACAAATAAACAATTGAATATAGTTATTGCCATCAAAGCATTTTATGTTTGAATTCTCTTGAAGTCTGTCTCTGCTAGTGTGTGAATGTTTACAAATTCAAAAAGCCGGCATTCGTCGTTGTTTTAGGTGTCAAGATCGTTCATCGAAGAAAACAACGCTATGCATTAATGCATGCATGTACATACATACATACATACAGAAGCAGGCAAACCTCGATAGTGTGAACAAGGAATTCAACATTTTCAAATTTATTTATTAATTTTCTTAATAAATTGATATATGTATATGAATACTACAGAGTTAAATAAATAATTTATATTGTAGGTGTTATTCAAATTCACTTCTAAAAAATTAAAAAATAAGTCGGTTTCTATAAAAATCTATCAACTTTGCATCTGTGAACAAATATTTTGTAACCTGGATGACGTAAACAAAAATATTTTACGCACACTATCCAGTGTTTACACCATCGAGGTTTGCCTGTATCTTAGCACCGTTTTGTTTATTTATTCAACATGCGTATGTATGCATGTACATGTGTCTGAAATTGTAGATGTGATGCCACTTATTCAAATGTATTGAAAGAATAGCTTTTTCATGTCCACATGAAATTAAAACGAAAATACAAAAGCACAACACATTGCGTTTTTAAAAAGAAAACATACATATGTATGTACATACGTACATACATATATGGTATATGGTATGTGCTTTATACCACTGTAAATTAATAATAAGTTTTGGAAGAAATAAGATATTTATTCTGTTATTTATCTTAATCGATTAAAACATTTCTGCAAATGTGGGTAACCAGTTAAGTCGCCAATTTATTTTCTTACATATGTACATATGTATGTATGCATGTAGGTATGTACATACTATGTATAATGTCTTTTCTTCTGTTGCTTGAATAAATGTCCCATATTAGTTTTTCTTTAATATTTATAATGCACAGACAACGGGATGGTACACTTTGATTATGTGTACAGATAACTTTGGAAATTATAAACGTTGAATATACACTAAAGTTTAGTGTGACTAAACCGATAATAAAGTCAATTTGCCAACATATGCATATGTATGTCAATATGTACATATGTCAATATGTATATGTAAATGTTCATGTCAAATCCATACAATTGTATGTACATACATATGCATGTATGAACCCGTAAACGTATTATCTGAAAATTCTGGTTGTTTTTGCACAACAATAAGTATGTATGTATGTATGTATATTAGTAACCGAATGCTGCTTATAACATTTTTTATCCGTCTCAATATTTATGTGTGTACATATATCATAGAACAATTAGCAAATACGGGACCAGCAAATAGAAGTATGTATTTACATTAAAAATGCATCAGAGCTTAATGAATCACTAAAATTTTGCGATTAGAAACCACAGCAACAATTGTACGCAAATCTCTTCTCATACCACTCGCTCTCTCTATTTTTTACTCTCTTTGATGGCTAACTTTTTCGACATTCAATTTCACAACGCTTCGCCTATAAAATGGGCCAGCCCGGCAAACGGAACTTCAGTCACCAACGACCAGAACAAGTGAAAGCAACGACATTCGCCAAAGTTTACTGGCTTTGTTCGCTGTTCCCCACACAATTCTTACCAAAACTTATTGAAAAACAACAACAAAGTGTGTGCCTTTATATCAATCAACCATGACAACATTTAACATGACCAGCGAGCAACTGAATAAGCTTATCGAAGCTGTTCGCGAATCTGCCACTAGCGCTGCTGGCAATGCTGCTGCTGCTGCCGCCGCCGGTGGCGATAACTCAAGTTCCAAAATCAAAGGCAGCTTCAGCACCTGCAGCCACAGATTTGGCGGTGCTCGCAAACATGAAGAGGTCGAGGAGTTCATCACAAACATAGTCACCTTTAAGGAACTCGAAAATATAAGCGATGAAAACGCACTAAGAGGCATCTCGTTGCTCTTCTTTGGCATCGCCTCAACGTGGTGGCAGGGCGTGCGCAAGGAAGCCAAAACTTGGCCAGACGTCATCAATCTCATCCGCGAACACTTTTCGCCTACTAAGCCCGCTTACCAGGTCTACATGGAGTTCTTCGAAAAGAAACAGGAGGATAACATGGCCATCGATACGTTTGTCGTTGAGAAACGAGCGTTGCTTGCCCAGCTGCCCGAAGATCGCCATAACGAAGAGACCGAACTGGACTTCTTGTATGGCCTGCTGAATATCAAGTACCGCAAGCACATTACCCGCCAGAGTGTCAAAACATTTAAGGATCTGCTCGAACAGGGTCGCATCATCGAACATAACAATCAGGAGGATGAGGCGGCGGCAAAGGGTCCGCTACGCGGTGCCCGTCGTGTCGAACGCTGCACCTACTGCAATTTCCGTGGCCATACGTTCGAAAACTGCCGCAAACGCCGTCAGGCGAAGGATGGACCGAGTGAGGCGGAGTAAAACACACACACACACACAAAACCGACGAGACGTGACATCATCGGCTACACCAACAACAACAACAGTGCGCAGGGCGCATACTTGTAGAACCGGCGTCATAGTCTCTCACCAAATATCAATACTCACTTTGTTGCGCTGGCTGACACATGGACATAAATGAGAGGCGAAGATGAGAAAGAAGACAAGAAAAAAGCTTTCGTGAAGCTTTTGATATTCGTTTATTATCTATCATCAACTCTTTAATAGCGTCAAGTGGCGTGCCGGCATGCAGAGCAGAGCTTTAACAACAAAACAACTAAGTCGACATTTCGATGTCGAAACACACCCACACACACACACACAGCACACGCCGAGACTGCGGCTATTTTTGGCTGAGAACGCCACCCTTTCTATTTGAAATTGAGTGATTTTTTCACAAACTTGAAACTTGAAACTTGAACCTAGTTCACCACAACCGAGCGACTTGAAAACGGAGAGGAGCCTGGCGCACACATTTCGCTCCTAGGCCAAGGTGTTGCGATTCGATCAGACGCAGCAGAGCAGCAGCGTCTCAGCCAAGCTGAGCTTTTTCGCTACAGTTTTTTTTTTGGAACTGCAGTTGAGACAAGCTTTGTGCGGCGAGCGTCGTTTGCATCTGTTGTGTTTGCGTCGACGCAGTGTCTCGGGCCGTGTTGGGTGTTTTGTGTGCCTTGCCTCTCCACCGCTTTCCTGTCGCTCAAAACCCGCTGCCTTGACCTAGTGCCGACGCAGCGCAGCCGCAGTGCGTGCATCAGGCGCACAATCGTAAGGACTCACCGCTTTGCTCGCCTTGGCGGGTATTGCGTCTGCCGTCCCCGCTTGTTCGCTCAATTCGCTGCTGCAGCTGCTGCTGTGCTTGGTCCTTAGTCAATGTGGCAAAAAAAAAAACACGTCCATGGGAATTTGTAGCCGTTTGCTTTGCGTGGCGCAATCGCAAATGGCAGCTCCACACTTCGGCCAGTTGGGAAACACTTTGTAGTGTGCTTTTTGGCTCACGGCAGCAGTGTTGCCAACTGCGCCTGGCGTGGCTCTGACCATCTGTTGGTTGCGTCTGGCGCGATAGCAGCGGCTTTGAACTGGTCATGGACAAAACTAAATTTCCCTTCGGGGAAATTTAAACAAACAAACAAACAAACAACAATCTTAAGACACTTGTCTTATTTTAAAGATCAAACACATTGCACTACGATGGCTATGCAGTCGCCATTCGTGCAATTGGCACGCTAAATTGTCTGTCTCTAGCGTTAACTCCTTTGGAGCAACCGCTGTGCCCGGCAAGCGTTAGGCACGCCAGTTCACACACACACACACACACAACACACAGGGGTTTCGGATTCGTCGCTGCATCGCATGTTGCTCCAGCTTGCTGGCGACTGTCGCGAAACCCCAAAACCGTTTGTAAATCCAGTCTCTTGTGCAGAATCCATGGGCGCGTAGTGCCATCGTATAAAACATCGGTTAAACATTCCATGGTGGCCGTTGTTGTGAGGCGCGCGCGCCATTATTTTAATTTGGAGCACTTTGGACGCCTTGAACGCCACAACAACAACATTGGCCCGCATTCCCCGATTGCATGCAGTGCCTCCTTTGTTTTTTTTGTTTTGGAGCACTTGCATTCACATCCAAGCTGGGGGCCCATCGATGACCACAAGAGGCTGCGATGTCAAGCAAGAAATCATAATTATATAAAGACTGAACCCAGAAAATACAAACCAGAACCTAAACCACAATATTTTTGGCGTTTTATATGTTTGGACAACTTTGCAGGAATATATAACCAACAGATGCAATATTTATTTTTTTTAGATAATTTGAATGTGAAAAATGTACATCAATTATGCTTCGTTTTTCGTTGACATTTGTCAGCACTTTGAGTTAGTTTATTGTATTCATGTTAGCACAAAAACAGCAGAGAGCAAAGCTAAACAATTTAAAAACAACTGTAAGTAAGACTTTATATGTGATGGCAAAACAGGATTTTAAAAACCAATATAAAACTTTATTCAACACAGGCGAAAGAAAATAAAAACAAATCCGAAATAGCATAGATTTATTTACGACTGTGCACAAAAGAGTATAAGAGCGAAAATATGTCGCATACGATTTTGCTTGTACAAGCGGGTATTGGGCCAGGGTCGCGAACATTTTGCGATTATGATAGCATCAGGGAGTGCATGCGTGGCGTTTGCCAGATCTACGAGGAGCATCTAAAGCGCGTTAGCCCGAACGCTGGCACAATCGTCTATGACATTTGTCAGCTGTTTAACTTTATGGATTCACTTGCCGATATTGCCTGCTTGGTCTACCAGAAGAGCAGCAAATTGTATATGCCACACAACAAGGAGTGGATCAAGGAGCAGCTTTTTGTGATCTTGAATGTTTGAATTAGTAACATGACTCGCAGCTTGGATGAAATAAACACCATACATAATTTTACTTAAAATAACTTAACGAATTAAAAAAAATAAGTGAAAAAATCTTTGATTGTCAAAAGTCTATAATGTGAATGTGAGCTAATTTATTTCAGAGCCTTGTGCGCTCTACGTTGCGACCCCGCTCGAGCAGCTCTCGAAAGGTCTTGATTTCATGGCGGGGAATCTGTTCTCTGTACTTTTGCTGCAACAGGCCATAGATGAAGTCCAGTTCGGTTTCCTCGTCGTGCCGTCCTTCTGGCAGCTTGGCTAGCAGTGCGCGTTGTTTGCAAACAAATGCATCGATTACTTCACCAGGTGCTTGCTTTGTTTCAAAGATCTCCAAATAGATCATATATGATGGCTTTGTGGGCGAGAAGTGATCTCTTAGCAGCTGTAGAGCAGCTTGCCAAGTCTTTGCATCGCGTCGGACACCCTTCCACCACATTACGGCAATGCCGCTGAACAGCAGAGATATGCCTTTCAGTGCATCATTATCGCTGATGCTTTCCACCTCTTTGTATGCCTCCACCGCCGTTATGAACTCATCGACTGCGTCATGATCTCGCTGCCCACTAAATCGAGCAAAGCAATTGCTAAAGCTGCCTTTTGACTGCTGCTCAGGCTCGTCTTTTTGGGGTGCCAGGGATTTGATAGTTTCGATGAGAATGCGAAACTGTTCATCCGACAACTGAGTCATTTTCACCAAACCAGCGTTATATTTTAGCAAAATTATGCAAACAATTCCTTTTTCGCAGCTGCTTCGATTGTGTCAGCTGCAAAACTGGACAAAATTAATACAAGTGCTAGCTTATTGTTTCGTTGTGAAATTACCAAGTTTCTCTCTGAGTAATACGTGGAATTTTTCGAGTTCGAAAGAACCGGCATTTGTTTCTCTGTTTGTTGTGATTCATGAATGCGCTCTCTTTCATATGCTCATTGCAAATGCATGTGCGTGTGTGTGTAAATGAGGTTGCTCCAAAAGTGTTTATTTGTGCTTGCCAAACGAACCTGTTAAATAATACAAAAAAAAAAAACAAAAGTGCAACAGAATACTTTCATTAGTTATTTGATAGTCGTATGTCTCATATGTATGTATGTTTAGAAGTGTATAACTGTTTACTCGATGTATTTTTACTTTATAGTTAAAACTCTGAAAAACGAGAATGGTTTTTCGAAGTCAAGTACGCTGCAGACAAACCTGTATTTGTACATAAGAACAAAAAATAAAAATGATTCATGAATTTAAAAGGCTGACTGTTAACAATAATTGTTAAGATACTTGCTCATTAGTTCTTCAATATTTGTTTGCTAATCTATGTATTTCAATTTGGCTGATATCGAATATAATCTGATATGATAACAAGTACTTTTTGGGGCCAAGCGCTGCCAGATGTTGAAATCAGCTGCCACCGAGCAATCAAAGCGCCATGTTTTGTTGGCTTACTAGGGATGCAGTGCTGGTATTGGTATCGTCTGGGACTGCGTAGTGCGCAGCAGTGTTGCCATGTTAGCTTATTTCAGGCTAGATCTATCATTTTTGAAAATAGAAAAGCTTATAAAATATACTAAAATAAAATAGGATCGTCAAAATATAGCTTATTTCTGGATGAGTCAATTGATATCAGTGTGACTCAATTACTTGTTAAATAAATAGCTTATTTTAGCTTATCTAGCTTATGCGGGCGCTCAAAACCTGGCAACACTAGTGCGCAGGGCTGCTGTGTAGCAAAAGCATCGGTATCGGACTGTCGTATTTTTGTTATGCTGTTGTTGTTGTTTAGCAAAAATGGATCAACAACTGCACCGTCTGACGGATCGTCAATACTCAGAAGTGGAGGGCTTGCTACAGGTAAGCAGCCATCTTATGCTTATTGCGTACATGGCAAATAAAAGTGTTTCGATAATTACAACGCCAAACTTGACGCTTTGTACGTTTTCGTCTGCCCACTCACGCGAACGCACCCACTCTCAAAACACACTAACACACACACACACGAACATATAAAACATATACATACAAAAACAAACACAAACACACACACACACACACATGCGCTTCTTGCCGCAGGCTATGGACACGCCGAGTTCGGACCACGAAGAAATTGAGTCAGAATCGTGCCGACTAAGCCGGTATAATGTTGCCAACCTGTATGAGGGACGTCAGCGTTGCTACACAATGCCGCACGTACCCCCCGCGCCACCTTCCACACCAACGCTGTTAACGTCTAACGGCAACAGCAGCAACTGCCTCGCCACTAATGGAAACGGAACCGGGAACGGGACTGGAAACGGAAGTTCCAGCTCACCACCCAGCGCCAGCCTGGTGGCTGATAATCAAATCAATCATTTTATCTATGTTAAAAACGGTAAGAACCTGCGTCGTGAATCCCGTTGTGTAGACTCGGAGCTCTCCAAGCTCTTCAACGTTGTCTCCATCACAAATCGATTAACGGCTGTTAAGAAATGCACGCACAAACCGCAGCTGGCTGAGCGGGGTATCATAAATGCTTCGCGAACCATTTCCAAACTTCACGGAGCGACGAAAATCTTCAAGATCCATCGTGATCCCAAGGAATTCCTACGCGAAACAGACGAGGATTCAGTCTCGGCGCCCGAATACGATGAAGAGGAGGAAGACACACGCTTTCGTTTCTTTCGGCGAACACGACACTACCGACGGCATTCGCTTTCACGAATGGAACGTAAAATTGCGCGATTCGAGCATCACGAGCGGATGGAAACGATTGTCGATAGTTTTGATGCGGCGATGAGTTTTAACGATGCGGACACCTGAGCCAAGGATGCTGCTACTGCAGCCGCAAACAACAACACCACAGGCACGGAGCAGGTGGTTCGCCGCTAAGTGCAAACCAATGTGATGAATGTGAATTTCAACTAAATTATTTTTATTACTACTACTTAATTATGATTATTATTACGAATTATGATTACCGATTACCGAACTGTTCTCTCCATACATTTTAGTTATTTTACGCTGATTGCCGTCGCGCCTTGGGCCACAGCTTGTTGCTGGCTCAGGGCGCAGCGCAGGGCGAGCATTTAGTTTTTAGCTTAGTTATTATACGCCTCTGTGGGGTCTCTCTCTCTTTCTAATTTTCACTCTACCTGTCAAAATTCAAGAGCAGCAACAGCAACCACAACAAGAAGCACAATGTCAAGTATTTGGTTGTTTTTGTTTTGCCCAAGAACGCCGGCCACAAAGAAAAAGTGAGGGAGAGAGAGCGCCAAACAAACGATTCCAATAAATGCACAAAGTAATGTGTTGTATTTGTGAAGACGATATCCCGCAATTTTCTCATCGCGCTGTTGACTTATTCACAAGCGGATCTATTTAAGAAATTGTTTATGTATGACAGCGATACGATATTGTGATTATAAAATGAATTATACAAAACTACCGAAACAAACCGTCTTAAGAACAAAAACAAACTAAAAATTCAATTTGTACAAACTATTTTGATTGTTTTTAGTTAAGAACTATATAATAGTGCAATCGTGATTAAGTATACATTCATCATCAAAAATCTATGGAAAAGTCACAATTAAACAATTTCCTAAAGATATCCAAAACAATAAAGGGCTTTCGAAGATTTTGTCACACTTGTAGAGGGGGGGCCTTGAACTTAATTATCTAAATATTTAAACATTTTCGTGGGGTGAGTATTAAAATGTGCGATGGAAATTAATTCCAGAAAACATTGGAGAATAATTTCACTAATACTTAAAGCATACTTCTAGGAAGCACTCAAATAATTAGTAAAAATCTTTGGAAAGTTGTCGCAAACGTTTACAGATATGTCTGTGATATGAATTCCCGATATCTTGATTGTGTTTTCCTCCATAACGAAATACTTGTTGTGATGGCCAAAATTCAGGTTTTAACAAGCACACTTGTTTTATTTATTAAGGCGCTGAGAATACACATAAACATGGGTAATACATGTGAAGAATAACTTAAGCTACAATACAACTAGTTCCGAGAACCGATAGAACCATTGTTTATAACATTATTATTGTTATTAATTAGAGTAATGTCAAACTTAGATGCGCTCCTTGAAGAAGTTAGCCATCAGATTCTCTTCGAGTTTATCAGGATCGGTTACAGGCATACGGCAGACACGATCATGGCATATATAAACGGTTGTCTTTCCGTTCACCATCTTAAATTTCGTTTGCAAGCGCTGATTGCACGCCTCATCCGGATGCTGTGGATCGCAATGGACGATTATCATGCCAGGTACATAAAACTTGCGACAAATCTCAACAAAACGTGCTGTGTCCGGTGAATCTGGACCCACTACTGCCACTAAATCCAGTCCATGTTCGTGCAGCAGCAAAGCTGACAGCATTTCGGGCAGTGCATGCCCAAAAGGCGAGACATCAGCAAAGAAATTGAGAAGCTTCTCAGTACGCTTCAAATACGCATCCTCATCGTAATAGTGCTTCAGTAGGGTGAGATTGCGTGCGGAGACGCTGTTGCCACAAGGCTCGGCGCCATCATGATCTGCGGTTGAAAGACAAGGCTAAGAAACAAGCAGCAGTAAAAGAATAGATGCTATAACGAACCTTCCTTAAGTCTAACAATAACATTGGGTGCATCCTGCTGTGAATAGAAATAAGCGCCATTTTTTTCATCCCAGAAAAGTTTGTCCTGCGTCTCTTGCAGCTCCTTGGCCCAGCTCAGAGCGTTCATATCCAACGATGCCTTGTAATAGTCCAGCAATCCCTTAATCAGAAACGCATAATCATCCAAGAATCCCTCGATGCGCACACTGCAACCATCAATAAGTTATATATAAACGTGTAGTTAGAATTTTGACTATACTTACGCATTCTGCTCCAGCGTATTATCCTGGACGCCAGCGCCATAGCAGGAGCGGAGTAACAACTGATTTTCAGCATCATAGAGATGAGTTCGCAAAAACTGCTGTAGTTCCTTAGCTGTCCTCAAATACGCATCCCTCTTGGCTGTGCCGCAGTTGGCCAGCTTAGAGAGCCCCGATAGAACCAGGCCATTCCAGCTGCATATGATCTTTGTGTCCAGATGCGGGCGAGGTCGCTTATCACGCACTGCATGCAATACATCATTGGCTGTATGCAGCAATTGCTTAAGTTGATCCAACTCCATGTTAAAGTTTGAACACGTCTCTTGTTCGGATCCTCGCACGATGAGCACGTTCTTGCCAGTTAGATGTCCATGTGGGTCACTGTCTGGCGGCACATTGCTGGCTGGCTTCATGCCGTAGTGATAACTATAAATTTCAAAAGCACGTTCTGGGCTGACATCGTTAAAACGATCTTTCTGTGCTTTAAAAGCATCTTTAACTTCCTGCCAGGTCCAGGCATAAAAAGCACCTTCGACTTTCACCGTATCCTCGTGCGTCGGCAGCGAGTCAGCATCCTCACCAGCATAAAAGCCACCCGCCGGATGACGCAAATCTTTGATCAAGTACTCATAAATCCGGTCCGCATATCCCAGAAACTCCTCTCTGCGTGTTAGTTTGTAGGCATTTGCATAGGCCGCCATCAGTTGACCCTGATCGTATAGCATCTTCTCAAAGTGCACATTGTGCCAGTCCCGTGTTGTTGCGTAGCGCGCAAAGCCGCCAAATATGTGGTCATTGATGCCGCCTCGTCCAATGTGGTCTAGCGTTTTTAGCACCATGTCCAGCACGTCCACATCCTTGCTGACTAGATAGGCATGAAACAGAAAATTAAGACGCGGCACTTCAGGAAACTTGGGTTCCCGTCCGAAGCCGCCGTGTCTCTGATCAAAGCGTTGCTTGAGCACATTAAGTGCTTCCGCCAGCTTGGCATCAGCGCTGCCTGGCTCAAAGGCAGCTTCAACTACAGCTGCAGCGTTCTGATTGGCTATCAATGCATCCATTAGCGAAGCGCCTGCCATCAGGAGTGTTTGTCGATCGGTTTGCCATTTCTTGGCTATGGACTCCAATACCGTGGTGAATGAGGGCATGCCATATCTGCAACCATTATTATAACTTAGTTTTTTTAGTTTAAGATTAAATTTCGTTTTAATATTACCGAGTCTTGGGGGGAAAATATGTGCCTGCTGCTAGAGGTGCCAGATCGGGCGTAAGCCAAACGCTCATTGGCCACCCGCCGCTGCCTTTGGACATGAGCAAAAACTGCATGTATACCTTGTCAATGTCTGGGCGTTCCTCGCGATCCACCTTGATGTTCACAAAATGTTTGTTCATCACGGCCGCCGTATTGTCATCCTCAAAGGACTCATGTTCCATGACATGACACCAGTGGCATGTGGAGTAGCCCACAGATAAAAATATCAATTTATTCTCGTTACGTGCACGTTCAAAGGCTTCCTCGCACCAGGGATACCTAAGCGAGGAAGTAGAAGCAAAGCTATTCAGTTTCCAGCCCTTATTACAATTCTAATATATTAAAATTTACCAATCAACTGGATTATGCGCATGCTGCAGCAAGTATGGCGACTTGGAGGTGGCTAATCTGTTGTTGTGTTTTGGCGGTGTCGCCTTTGTTTCACTGCCCGTTGCCATGCCACGAAAGAGATGCTGAATTCGCTTTGTTGTTGTTGTTCTGGTTTGGCTCAAAAATTGACTGAAATGTTAAATCATGTATTTATTTTTATTTTGAAAAACTGTGATTTATGTCATTTGTATTTAACTTACTCTTCTGTTAGCCAACTACGCTGCACTTGTGTTTGAGGCGCTGTTATTGCTAAAGCGCGACTTACCCAGGTTTGGCAGAGTGTTTTGCCCCTATACATAGCAATTATATTAATAATGTGTAATATACAGGGTATTCCAACAACTGATGGAAAATAATCGAAAATAATCGATTAAAAATAAGCCAACAACAAATGCATTATATTGGATAACATTTAACGAAACTTGCAGTTTTTTTAAATATGGAAACTATTTTCAAAAGCTTCTTTAGTTTATTTAAAAATATGCAATTAATAAATAAATTGTAATATACGCAATCCAGCTATCGATACTCTCTGTGCTCGATAGCCGTTATGCGATAATTTAATAGCCGGTGTTTGAGTAGCAGCAATAAGTATAAAGTATTCTAGAGCAAACATGCTGTACATTTGTGCGGAAACTTCCTGAGTGCTCCCATAGAACTTCGGGTGTCTAGCCAACTGAGCGCTCTCGCATTCTTGCACAGAATTATTTTTGTTTGCGCTTAGATGCAGAGAGGCAGCTTGCTGAGGCGGTCGGTATTGGCAACTCTGTTGTTTATATGCGTGTGAAGGTTTTGTTATTTTTTGGGTGGGATTTTTAAATTCGAACAGCGCTTGAATCTATGCGCGCACATTTAGCTAGCTTAGCTACCAGGCAAACATAAGTCAGTAGCAGGTGACGCCCGTTGTGCCATTCCCGGTATTAAACATATCTTGCCAGAAGTGCTATGGGAGCTCTCAGGGGTTTTTTGTACAAATGTGCAGCAAATGCATTGCTAGTATGCCCCGTATGCAATGTTTCCTCTAGTATTCTATTAACTTATTGGTAACAGTAGGAGCTCACATAGTGCTGCCAGATAGTGCGTTAAGAGCCCGCTAAACTTTTGAATAGTTAAAAATGTTTGCACATTTTTTACAGCCACTTGTGTGATTCTTTTTTAACCAAAACTTTTTGATTCATTTTCTTTACTCAACCACTTTTTGATTCATTTAAATAACCTTCACTGATGAAAGTATTTGATCAATAATAACAAATTACATATGTTACACAATTGCTTTGTATTTTTAAAATTTTTATTAATGCATATAGTTTATCTTTGCTTTTGATAATCATAAAAAATTTGCTTAAGCTCATGCGCTTGATATATATGTATGTATATAGATTAACCTACAAGCTAATTGAAAATCACAAATGAACATAAAATATTTATACATTATAGTGTGTGTGTTTGTGGTTTGTATTTAAGCACAACATTTTTATAAGTTAATACACATCTCCCGACCGGCGGCGAAGACAGCACTCAATTCTCACAAAATATGCACTCAACTTTTAGTTGACAGCACGGAAAACTGAGTAACCAGCAGCAACAGCAACAGGCAATTTAGCAATCACTTTGGACTAGCGCATCGCTGAGTGCGCCCAACTGCTCCTCGCTGCTCTTGATCCTTTCGGCCAGGTCGCGTGCGTCGGCAATGAGTTTGGCCTTCATATTAATAAAGTAGTCATAGTCGGCGCACATATCGGCGCTGAGATGTTTGCCAAAGAGTTTGGCAATGCTGCTGCCACGCCTATCGATGTCCGCCTTAAGGCGTTGCGCCTCCTCCAGCTGCTCGTAGAGACGTTCACATTTGGCTTCCAGCGTATTCTGCTCAAAATGTGTTGAAGTTAAAGGTTGCGCTATAGTTTCTATTTGAAGACTCTTGCTTACCCTCTCCTGCTGGCTGCTGGAGGCTTTTGCCTCTAGACTGGATTCGGTTTGGGCCAGACGCTCCGATAGCGATAGCAACAGACTGGTTATATGACCCACATCATCGATGTAGGTGCGGAACTTGGACGCTTCGCTGGGACGCACTTTCTCTGTTAAATTAGCCAGCAAATCGCTGCCCAGCTTGTCATTAATGGCGCACTCATCGCCAATCGTTTGCTGCTCGCGCTTCAATGCGACAATTTTTTGGTTTAACTGCCTGATTAGCTCATCCTGTTTAAAGTATGAATAAGAAGAAGAAGTATTACAGTCAGTCAAACAATTTGTTACATCATTAACTTACCAGCATCTGTTTGATTAAATTCGTGCTCGTATCATCGGTTAGCTGCAATTCCACAGTAGAGAGTTGCAGCTCTGTGGTTGCTATTAGGGCGGCGGCTGTGCTGTTGGCTGCTTTCATGCGCATAAGTGTCGAGGTGCCCACATCCCGTTTGGCTGGACGCAGCGGCACATTGGGATTGTACAAATTGTTGACGTACTGCGTCGTCGGCTTATAGCTTTTTGGTGTAAGGATTTCGATGAGTTTATCGCTGGGCGGCAGCTGTCGCAGTAGCTCCAGTGCCATATGCTCGTACTCCAGCTCAATGGCCTGACGCTGGCGTGGTTGAAGTGTCGTGCGTGTTTGTTGCTCTTCGCGCGTTGCCACCAGTTCCGTCTCGAGCAGATCATCTGTCTGGCAGGCCATATCCACAGTGCTGGGTGTGGGATTCACAATCAAGACGAGTTCACTGCGTTGCATTAGCTTTAGGCTATCAGCGCTATCATCAAATTCGCCGGTTTCAGCTTCCAGCTCTGTCTCGGTGTTCTCCTGGTTGAGTTGTTGTTCGTACTCCGCGCTGCTGGGACTCGATAGCTGTTGTGGTTTGACTGTTGTGGTAAAGTTGCTTAGGATGTTAGTGTCGCAGAGATGGGCAGACATTAGCTGCGATTGCAGTTGGGTAATCTTCTCAATGTTCTCACGCAACGATTCCTGTCGATTCACAGGCGGTGGCTTTGGCAGCGTCGCTGTCGTCGTCGTAGTGGTGGTGCTTATAAGCTCGGCACGAAAGATGTGTGCCTCGGATTGGGGTGTGTTGTTCACCGGACTGGAATCCAGCGAACTGTTGCTGAGGCTGCAATCAGAGTGCGCCGGCGAAAGCAGATGCGCCACCGTTGGCGGCGGCGGCGTCGGTGGTGTCGCTGGCAACAGGTCCTCCTCCAGCGTTGTCTCGAGGTCATGAACGGCTTGCTTAAGATCGACATGTGACTGGGACATGAACGGCGTGGCATCGTTTTGCAAATGCTTCACATCATACGACTGAGATCGCGTAAATTGCGGCGCTGGCGATCTGCTCTTGCCGCCATAGGCGTGGCCCAAGGCGGGCGATGAGTACCGTTGCTGCTGTTGTCCATAGATCATGGCATAGGCAGTGCTATTATTATTGCCATTGCTATTGCTGCCTTGGTCAGCAGCAGCAGCTATGGGCGTGGCGTTGGTTGACGATTTTGTTGCGATATTATTATTGGAGCCGTAGCGCATAGCCACAATGTCTCTAGGTGAACTGGGTTTGATTGGCTGCTGTTGCAGCTTAACGCCCAGCGGCAGCACATCGGGCAGATTGTTGGGTAGCTTTAGTTTGCCCGTTGGTATGACACCATAGGTGGGCTTGCTATGCGCCACAAGATCCTCATTGGAGGTGAGCGTTAGCTTATAGATGCCATGATCCGGATCCGTGTTGTTCAGCTTCTCCAGGCTCTGACGCGGCAGATACGAAGCCTTTGAGTTGGATCTGTAAATGCAAAAAAGCAAAGTTTGAGATTGTTGCAAAAAAAACTGTTGAGAAATTTCCACACGTGACGAACTTTTTTGGGCTCCACCCCAAAAATCTCTGGCGAAATGTCAATCGACCAGATTTGCCTAGCGTTTTAAAGATAGGGCGGGAGTGAGTTAGTTAGTGAGAGAGGTCATCTGTTGGGTTCATCGGCTGCTCACAGGCAGGCCACGATTTGGCAGTCATCGTTTGCCATTATGCAAATCGGCTGCAACATAATCGAAAACGGACTGCTAATTGAATCCTCAACATCATTTTTTCTAACATCTTCAAATCTCTTTGCCATCTTGGCACCCACGTGGCGAAAGTAGCTGCCCCAAAAAACAATAATAATAAAAAACAAAAACAACAACCGAATATTTATTCTGTGCACGATGCGCGGCGACAACATTTTGTGGGGATATTAAAACAGTTTTTGAGACACAACAAACCAACCACAAAATAACCAAAAAAATATGTATATAAAAACGAAAGTGAAATGTTAACAGTGCAATTATTAAGAGTTTTTGTTTCTTAAATTAAAAGTCAAGCCTTAATTTTTGTGTGCAGCGCGTATGACGAAGAAGCAAAGCGACGGATGTGTCGACAACTTTCCGAAAGTGCTAAACTAAGTTTTTGCTCGAATATATAACAAGTGCGATTTTCGGCTTGGCCACCCCCAAAACTTAGACAATAAAGACAACAACCAAACTGTTCAGTTATAATAGTTTATATGCATATTTACATATATGTTTTAATCGGTCAAAAGAAAGCCGACGCAGAAATGCTGACAAATTGCACATTTGCATAAATTAAGAGCAAAAATGAAGGGGGAGAAAAAAAAAGTGATACTAACACATTTTAGTTGCTTACATCATCCACAAAAATGTATCTGGAACTTAGTTGCTATTTGCATTTGTTTAGCTACATATGTATCTATGTTTGTGTCTCTCGATTGGCCACCAGCTGGCTGGGCATTTGCATAAGCGACTCTTTTGTTTAGTTTCCAACGCCTCACATTTGATTATGGTCGACAAAAATACTATGCAGCTTCTTCACTTTCTTTCAAACCAGACAGCAAAAAGGCATCCGTCAGATACATTAGCTGTAGCCGTTGTTGTTGTTGTTGTTGATAGCTGTCCACTTGTTGCTTCTCTTAATCACTTCCGTTCGCCGCCTGCCTGTTGAGTAATATGCCTCTTTCTCTCTCTTTCTCTATCTCTATGTTGCAAATTTTGCCATGTTTATTGTTTGGCTTTTAGCTTTTCAGCGGACAAGCCAAAAAATTGTTTCATTTGCATATTTTGCATATTACAGCAGCGACAGAATGTCTGGTAAATATGATTATATCTCTCCCTTCCCACCTCATCTCAACAATATGCTGCAGTGATTGATATAACCTAAGCTTTATATATTTGTTTTGTTTTTCTTTGTGTTTGTTTATCTATCTATCTTTTTCCTTCACATTCTTATCTAACATAAATATTATGCCTGCATTTATAAACTTAAACTCGGGTTTACAGTGGGCTTAAAATGCTTACTTGACGTTCTGATGCGTTCTGATAGATAAGTTTGTTTTTATTTGTCATCGCAACACACCTATTGGACAAGCCTTCGCTTGGTAAGAGTATAAACAAAAATAGCACTGAGTAAATTTATACTAAGTACTACGACAATAAGTTTGATAATAAATAAAAAACTTGATTACAAACTAAATAAATAAATAGCTTAAACATTCATCTCGATGACTACAAAACTGATATAAAAATAAAAAGTTCTTGAGAACTTTTCAATGCAATGACTATACGTATGAATAAATCAATTGAATGAGCTGCATGATTCAAGCAAAAGTAATGCAAACATGGTCATTGATGGGATTTGACAAGCTGCATTTTAAGTTAGGAAGAAAAGTTTAATAGAAGAAGGAATCCTTTTAAGTTAGTTTTGTTAGTACGGCGAAAGCGAATGGAATATCGCTTGTGAAAACACATTAAAAAGCTTTTAACAACTTAGAGAACAATGAATTCTCTTTGTTCTGTTCGGCGATTCAATGTTAGATTGTATATATATGATTTACAATACAATTGCTGTTGCTTATCGATCGAGTTAAGCAAATAATGTTCAATCAAGTTGTAAAAAAAAATTCCCATGAATCAGATATTAAGTAGTTGAAGTATTGTACTCAGATTTATGGTAAATTATTATTTTATTTGGTCATTTTTGGTTTCTTTGAATGTTGCATAAGACGCGCGTAATGCGCTGAAGCATTTCATTGAAAATGCTTTTTAAGCCAACCAAATAAATATGAAACAAAACAAAAGTTACTGAAGAAAGGGCACAACGAAATGCTTAACTGACTTTATGTTGGATTTTGGGAGTCTCCCTCTTTCCATTTCCAATTCCATACAATTAACGCATAGTTTTGTAGACTTGTTTTTTTTTTGCCATATTTGAGGGGCGCTGGTTATGCGATGCAAAATATCAATACAAAAAAGCGCAAAAGTTTGATAAATTGTCTTGGCTTTTGTTTTGCAATTCGTCGTTCACAGTTGATACTAGTTGCATAAGAAACGCTCAGAAATCGATAGATGCCTAAAAGTCGATGGTTCAGTTAGGAGGCAGGCAGATGAGGCAGCTGCATGCTGCTGGAGTTCACTGTCCAATTTGGCGACGCATAAAGATTGGGCGAGGAATCACTGGAATCGCCGCCCGCTGTTGCAAGTTTCAGTCTGCTTTGGTCACTGGCCTCACTCTAACTGCGTGGCGCCTTGCACATTGCGTATGCAACGTTTGGCGCCGTTGCACTATAATTTTTGATCAGCAATATAACAAGCTGTAGCTGCTGCTGGTGCTGCTGCTGGTGCTGGTTACTAGTTTTGCTATGATAGTAAAAGTATTTAATTTAAATACGCCGACAACGACGTCGCTGGCGACGCATGGAAATCACGTTTTTAACATCACGTCTTAACATTAAGCCACAAAAAAAAAAGCTAAAAGAAGGCAAACAAATGTTCGTTGAGGTAGTTGTTGTTGTTGTTGTTGCTGAAAACATAAACATCTCACAAGCTGGAGCCGAAAAACAAAACCGGATTGAACGCGTCGCGTCGCGTCGCACACATTTTCACTTGCCGCAAAATGACGTCAAGTCCAACATAAACAGATGGCCAACAAAGTTGACGTCGCCGCCACTTTCTTCTTTCGGCGGGGCATGAAATTGCACTGAGGTCAGAGCAGAGTGTATCCGTACAGCGGGGGGATTGAGAGGTCAGGCATTGCATTGCACTGCACACCAGAACAAATTGCAGCAGCAGCAACATATTGCTCATTTTGCTCTTCAAATACCTCTCGAACTTGAAGTTTGGTATTTAGGCGGTTTTTGCTGCTGTTGTGTATGCTGGCGTATTGCCGACCGACCGACAGCAACACATCAAACTATGGCATGAATTTCTCTTGGAAAAATTACAGTAAAATACCACAAAACAAAAACAACATTGGAAAAGCATGGCAAGCAAGTTAAGTTAAGAAAGGCAAAGGAGAGTCAAGTCAAGACGAGACAAGAAAAAAAAACAAGAAAAGAAAAGAAAAGTTCTCTCTTTATACTGAAAGTGGACGTTGCAGCATCTGCGGCTGCTGCTTTTGCAGCCAAAGTCAACACTCAAGTGATGCCCCACGCACAGTGGTTGCAAATGCAATTTATGATAACTAAGCTTATTTCATACTTAAACAGTTTACCAAGCACAAAAAACCATAGATCTTGCCCCACGGTGCATTTTTAGACAGCTTTTTGTGCCCAACAATTGCTCGCCTGATATTCGTGGGCTGTTTTCATTTCTAATGCGATTGTTGTTGATGTTGCTGCTGTTGATGTTGTTATCGGTGCTGTTGTTCAGCAATAATTATGATCCATTAATTCTGGAGTCGGGCGGCGCCTTGTGCAATATTTTAAATGTAAAATCGATTTAATGGCGCTTCTCGCTTGAGGGCTCTACCCAAAAATAGACAACTTGGGCAATGCAGCAGCAACGAACAGCAGAAGCAGCTATGTGGCAGCTATTGAAAGTGTCGAAAGTGGCTGAAACAGCGCTTGGGCTGGGGCTGAGGCTGAGGCTGGAACTGGAACTAGGTAATTAACTTGTGAGCTAAACGGCCAAGTCATAATAATTATATGAGAGACAACAAGCAGAAGAGATGAAGAACAAAAGATGCAGCCGCTCAAGCACTCAACTGTGGCCTGGACATGTGCGCACTCAGGCAACAAAACAAAAGACAAGATCATAAAATGTTAGATGCTAGCCCCTTGCACTTCTCTCTCTCTCTCTCTTCCCACCCCACCCCTTGACTCCCCTTTTGTTTGCAAAGCCATAAACCAAGCAGTCCGCCTTTTGTTCACCCTTTCGAGCTGCTCTGGCTGCCAATGCGGGTTTTTTGTTTTGGGCCAAGTTGTTGTTGATGATCATGTGAAGTGAATGATCATGTCTTGTGTCTTGTGTCTTGTTGCAAATATCCGCGACACATCTGCCAATGACATTTTCACTCTATACGCTTGGCAAACGGAGCTAAAGCAAAGTGACAACTGCTTAACTAGAAGATACCAAGTAATAAAACTTCACTTAATGGGTTGTATTCTACTTCGTAGCAGTCTCTTGTAAGCTTTTAACATTAAAATACCCCTTGAGCACATTTCGAGTATTCACAGGGTATTGAAAATTATAAAACAACAGTGTATTTGGCCGGCGGGCTCAAGCGCAACACGTCCGACATGGATCAGTCGCGCTAACCGGAGTCAGAGTCACAGTCGCAGCAGCAGCAGCAGCAGCAACACTTTGAGCCATTTGCGTTTTAGACATTACACAAAAGCCGCTAGCGAATGCCAAACTCTCAGCCGCACTTTGAGTAGGAACTGCCCTGAATACGGATTTCGCATTTCGTATTTTTTGTCTTTCTTGTTTTTCAGCTGCTAATTTGTGCGCTTAGCTTTTGGTTTGCGAAATGCGTCAAGTGCATGAAGTGTTTGTTGTTGGAAGGGATGGATGGGTAAGAGTTAAGAGTGGAGGAGA
Organism: Scaptomyza flava; assembly: GCA_030179655.1. NCBI lineage: Eukaryota > Metazoa > Arthropoda > Insecta > Diptera > Drosophilidae > Scaptomyza > Scaptomyza flava. The sequence continues at coordinate 84,785,252 of JARNME010000404.1, read as the reverse complement.
GCCAAATGATTTACTTGTTTGTCATGTCACATTGCTTCAAGATCCGGGCATGTCAAGCAGCAACAGCGTAGCAAGAAAAAGCTCAGCAAACAAACATATAAAACTAGCAAATGATTTGCGGTGATTTAAAATAGCTATCAAAATGTCTATAAGGCAAAATCATCACAGAAATCTGTTGAAATAAAGCAGAACTAAAAGTTAAGCAAACTTGACCTTGTCCGGACTTTTTAGCTTATGTTTAGAGCAATCTTAAAGTTAGATAATAATGCATGCATTTTATTTAAACAAACTTTATTCTTAGCTGCAAAACAGCTTAAGGCAAAGAAGATTAAAAGCCAAATCTTAATTACAAAAATTTAAATAAAATATTTTATCATATAGCGCGCCGCCTAACAGTAATTTATAACATTGCATTGTGTTATTAAGTTGTCAATAGCAGCTTAAAACAAATTGATAATTAAATCTTAAGCTGCTAATTGCAACTGCTTAACAAAAAACTCATTGCTTCTATATGATATCATAATATAAAGGGAGGGAGAGAGACATTAAAAGAACTTCACTGCTGTAAATGATATGTAAAAGGTTTTGTGAGCTCATCAGGGAAACATGTCAGCAACACAAGCTCTAAAATAAATAAAATACATAAAACAAGGCAACAAATAAACAGGGACAAACAACAATAACAACAACAGTAACGATCATCATGGACATTTATATATATATATTTCAACACATGTGGCGTCTTATGATCGACGATGGTCGTGTCAACTGTAGATACACAGAGATGCAGATACAGATACAAATATAGCCAGAGTACACTCGCGTACTTCATTTTCATTCGTTCGTTTTACTTATTTTTGAAATGAAAGTGAGAGATTGATTGATGGTCCGTCCGGCAAGTTTATATATGTGCGTCAGTTAATTGCTACTTTGTTGTTGTTGTTGTTGGTATTTTAATTTTTTTAGTCGACAGTTTGACCTTTAGCACATTAATGATGTAGACCAGAAACATAGTATAACAACAATCGCTTGCAGCATTGTTTTGCTGTTGTCATGCAGACGCGCCCAGAACAAAGCGAAAGATACTTTTAAGAGATACGCTCGGTACACAATAGCACAAAAAGCAATAAGACTAGTTAGATCGTTCGATTGATGTGGCTAATGCTAGTTTAAATCAATCAAGGTTAATAATGCCTGGCTACCAAAAAAAACAAACAGTACAGAATTAACTGAACTTTGTCTTTAATTAATGGCTAGCAATCCGCATTGATATCTTTCGGACTTTGAAAAATTTGCATCACTTTGAAATTATTTATGCAAATTGTGGCGCACAGTGTGAAGCAAAGCAAAAACAAGAAAAGAATTCTCACGCTGTTATGGCCAACGAACAGTTCCAAGACCAAGTCCAAGCTTTTTAATTCAAAGTCGCCGGCTATCGATAGCAATGCTCGATTGATCGATTTCAGATACAGTCTCACCCCATTACTACTAGACTCTGGTACATTGCCCCCGGCTCGGTTCTGTTGTTTGTTATTTTTGTTGCTGCGGATGTTGCCGTGTCAACATATGTGTGTGTGTGTGTGTAGTTCAGTTGGTGACTGGGGCTGCACTCCAGTTGTTTTCTATGTCACGCGCGCTTCACATACCCCAAAAGCCAACAACAATAACAAAGCGTAGCGAATGAACGTAATGAATGTTGGATGTAAGTAAAGCTCTAAGAGCTATCGCTCGATGGGAATGTTTAACTAAAGACAGCTGACGTCACAAGGCCAACACTTAAGAATATTATCTTAGTTCGAGCAAAATAAACAAAAGTCGACAAAGAATAACAAATTGTATCGAAATTTGTCTATAAAAAAACTGAAGTTGTTAGTTCAACAGAAATAAATATTCATTACATAATTAAATGCAGTTTAGGAATAGTTTTTCTAACCGGAACCAAACAAAAATGGTTCAAGATCAAGTAACAAACAAACATTAGGCACAAATCGCAGCTTAAATATATTCGAATAGAGTATTTGGAATCTAATTTGAATTCGTTTTGGGTTCTCCCAATAAAGCGAAGGTTATGTAAAGTAACGAAGTGTTCCCAAGATCTTTAAGGAGAGACCCAACCCACAACCCACGCCAAGAGCGTTTGCACTCTTTTGTTGTTGCTGTTGTTGCTGCTGTTGTTTATAAAACCTTGGACGTGGACGTGTGGCGATCGATCCAGCAACCGAACGTTGGCCCCTGGCTTGGATTTGTTGCTGTTTGTTTGTTGTTGGTGATGAGTGCCACTCCTAGCTTTTTGTGTGGATAAGATGAAAACCAGCAACAACAACAACAGCAACGAAAAACTTAAACATATCCGCGTATTGTTTGTTCAGGCTGCTGCCGCAGCAACAACAACAACGGCGACAACAACAATTGCAGTTGCCACAAAACGTTAGGCGCTCGATAATTAACGGTTTATTGATAAAAGCAGACAAAAATACAAAAGCAATTGACGATCAGGCAGCAGCCCGATTATCACCAGCGCACATCAACATCAACAGCAAATAGCAACATCATGATGATGATCATTATCATTATCATTATCATTCACAAACCATCCAACGATGGTCATTTTGGTGCATTTTTGTGGGCGTTTTTTGAGCAATGAAAAAAAACTTTGCCATAAACATAATTCTCTCTGGCAGCAGCAGCAACAACAACAACAGCAACAAAAGCGTGAAATTGTTTTTGCCTCCATGGCAGCCATGACATTCGAGCTGCACCCCACTTTACACTGCCCCTTAGCCCTCTCTCCCTCCATTGTATGGGCCCTAAATAGTTGCTGCTCGCTGAGTCAAAGCAACTTTTTTTTGCTTTTTTATGTGTACAACGAACCCGCAGCAGCAGCGGCTTTTTTTTTATAATAACAATAATAATAAAACAGCAACAACAACAGCAACAACATGTTGCACTTGTTGCGCTTTTGAGGATGGTTGCTGTGGCAGGAAGCGTTGGCAGCAGCAGCTTTTGCATTTTTGTCGTCTCCAGCCAAAATTGGTTACACTTTTGGCATTCATTTGGTTTTGCTGCATGTTGTTGCTCGCGTGCAGCAGCAGCAGCAACAGCAACTCCGAATGCCAAGAGCAAAGCAAGTGAGTGTGGCAAAAATAAACGCAATTAAGTACTCGCAACAGCAACAACAACAACAACAAGTAGCAAATCAAAAACGAGATCAAGATTTGGCTTTGATTGCATTTTCAAGGTTGTTGTTGTTGTTGTTGCTGTTGTTGCATTGCCCAAATTGGCGCGCTGCAATTAAAAAGCGGCTACATTTATGGCGTGTGTGTTTTTCTTAGCTAGGAAATGTTGTATGCCCCAAATTGCGCAGCGTTTCAGCGCCAACAAATGACGTCACAATTGCTGTCGCTATTTTAAGTTTTGCATAATAAACACGCACACACACACACGCGCACACACGCACACATTTGCCATTAACACGCTCCATCAATGTTCACCTAAAGCCCAAGTTGTGGCACAAATGCGCCATCTAGCAGCCACTTTTTGAAGATCAATCACTTGAAATTTTCTTAATTTGGGCGCCGTTTTTATTTGTTGCGTTTAAAAATAAATCAACTGAGCGAATTATCCGTTGCTTTTCATTGAACAGAACCGAACTAAATGAGACAACGATCCAAAAAAAAAGAAAACATATACGAAAATGCTGCTGCTGCGGCTCATCAAATGAAAATGTGCGCAAATAATGTTGAGCATATGACAAAACGGGAAGAGAGAAATCATTTTGCTTAACACAAACATAACGAACTGGGAATGCCCTTGCTAAGGAATTTATATACAATTGTTAATAATGAGTTGTGTTTTTGTTTAGAACAAATAAATGTGAGAAAATATTCAAAACTAACAATAGCCTAAAGTTATTAAAGTATAAATGTCAGCTATAAAGCATTGTTATATGACACGATATGTATACTACTTAAATAAATTAAGTTAATTAAAGATTTGAGAATGCAAACATGTACTTAAATTATAAATGATTTGTTGAATAACGTATAAATTTAATGCTGATAAATATTTTATATGATAAGAATGACAAGATTTGTGAATATGATTCTATTCCAGCTAGCATATTGTGTTTTTGTTCAGTGTATTTGGCTTCAAAACTTGCTGCGTCATAAGAAAAACGTATTTAATGTTGCAATGCAAATGAATCTAGTTAAGTACATTCATTTACGTAGACCAAAATAGACTTTTGGCAAGGGCATGTGAACGTAATTTGACGAGAACATTTATAAGTAATTAAAATAGAATGTTTAAATTGAATGTGACAGAGTTTGCGTATCAAAAAAACTATTTGGTGAGGCAGAAGTAAAATCGATTTGGCTTAAATATGCGTCGGGTTGTCGCTGTTAACACAAATCATGGCTGAATAAGAAACGATTTAAGTTTGTCTAAAAATAAATGGCATAACTCGAGCTGCAGCGCATACATACATACATATAAATAAATATAATCAGATTATGACGATGTCAAAGTGGCGCCGATCTGTTCCATTTCCAAGACGGGGAAAATTTTCGGGACAACTGCTGATTAGCCAACAAATTAGACGCATGCCTGACATATTGGCTTTTATAAATGCTGCGTGTGTGCGTTGGCTCTTGCCTGATTTATGCACTGTGGCTGACCCAAAAAGATGTAAATATATAAATTGTTCAACAACAACAGAGGAAGACGAAGGAATGTGGCTGCTGCTTTCGTCTGCGTTGTTGTTGCTGCCGCTTTTCATGTTATTTATGGCCAGCGCTTTTGTGTAGTTTGGAATGTTTTTGCTTAGCTTTGCATTTCATTTCAGCGGCAATTGCAAATTGGCTGCACCAAAGAAGTAAGAGTGATTTTGTAAAGTGCCCCGATTTGATATATATATCCTCTGTATGCAACATCTACTGGAGTATATCGTTTTTAAGATAGTAAATGTTTGATAGTAAACATCAAACTTTTTACAGGGTATAACAAGAAGAGAGACAAAAGCGAGAGAAAACGAAACAAAATCAATTGCAAATTGGCTTCAGTGTTGAGGATGCATTCTGATTGAAAATTGCTTATGCTGCTCAGTTGTTGTTTTCCCTGAAGAACGTGATGCAAACAAAAGCAGTCAAAAGCCGCAGTTGCATTTGCAACAGGATGAGCCGCTGTAGCTGTTGCATAGCTGTGGTCTGCCTTTGTGGGCTGTAATACTTGGGGACGTTTTTGTTAGTTTGCCAGATACTAATTCGTCATGCGATCGAGAATAACAACAGCTAACAACAGTGAACAGTCAACAGTGAACAGAAAATGAAAAGCCGCATACGCCGCTTAGTTGGCGCTTTTTTACTTTGTTGTATTATGCAGTAAGGCCTGACCGACCGACAGTCAGTGGGGCTATGTTATGCATTGGGAACAACGTGAGTTGGCTCTTGACTCTTTTGGCTTTGGCTCCAGACTGTCGGCCTTGAGCTGTCGCTCGCCACGTACGCAAAGCAAAATGTGCAACGAGAGTCGGACGCAAACTTGCACGCATAATAATGATCTCCAAACAACAAGAGACTATAGTTTATATATGTATGTATGTATGTAACTAAGAGCATGCAAAAAGTGCAAGCAAAGTGTTCGCATTGATTGCATTTCATTTGCATTGTGAGAATCAATCACGAAGTCAACTTCACAAGCGCAGACTTTGGTTAAACCAGACGCTCGTTGTTGTTGCTGTCTGTTGTCTAGTCAGAGAGTCATTTATTAGTTATTAACGTGGCTAAGTGCATGTGATCATATACATTTATTGCAATCGCAATTGCAATTGCCAATTGCCAGGTTAACATTAACACGACAATCATAATGATTGAGCACAAGGCAGACGACGCGTCGACTTGTTGACAATCATTGGACGGCATTCGCTATTCTATCTTACAAATGCATAGATACATATTACCCACACACACACACACACACATACAAACAATAAGTATATTGCGCTGCAGCTGGCTTTGCATTTCAATTGTGACCGTGTTGCTTTCGTTTTCATTTGACGCTTTCCACCGCCGAGTGCTAATCGAATAGCCCAACAAATGGCGCTGATTAGCCAAAAGGTAGCTGGTACAAAGGTAGGGGGGTGAGAGGCGGGGTATGGCCAGCCTGGCTTCAAAGCCTTTGTTGCAGCTGCTTTCATTTTCAAATTGACGGGACTTTCACGCCCAATTCGGCATGCGTGCGCTGCGTTAGCTGCATTTTGTAGCCGCTGCACTCTGTAATCTCAACTTCGACTATATATATTTTGGGCTTTTCTTGGTTTAATTGTTATTGATATCTCAAGTAAGATTAGTAGCAGTTCTTAAAACAAGCTAAAAGTAAATCTCGAACGCATAAACGAATCTTCAATACTTAGATTGTTTCTTTATAGATAGATCGTTATCAGCGAGGGAGCATTGACATTAGTTCTCTTTGGCATCTGCTGCCTCTTTGCCTGCCCTTTTGGCCGAACGAAAACGAAAGTGAAAGCATTTAATATGCACATAATGCACAAGACTTTGTCATAGTATTATACACTATCTATATGCACGCCGACTGGCAATGAGACACATTTGTTTTTTTATGGCTTGACAACATTTTCAAAGTCAGCTCACATTTAATGTGACTTTCAAAATAGAAGCGCAATTGTAACAAAATCAAATTTGACACTCTGCGAGTTTCCCAGGCTCGAAATTGATTCGAAATGGAATTTGAGTTCCCCTAAACTCTCGTGCGTAATAAAATGAAATTGCTTCTTTTTTTTAAAGTTTAATGTGCGTTGCTTTTGTAATGATTATTAAAGTCCATTAAATGCCAAACAGAACTTTGGGCATCTGTCGTGGGGGTGTCATTAATTGAATTGCCACTCAGTCTGAGAACATTGAGCGCGCCTAACGGCACTTTATGGCCCAATATTTTGAACTTGTTCTTGTTCTGTTCAAACCAACTCACGTCGTTCACATCAAATGTTTCATTTTACATTGCGCAACGCAATTTCATCAGCTACCGAAAATTTATGCAAAAATTCAAAAGAGACTTTTGGGTGCGCCCCCGCCCCCACTCGCCGCTTCTGGGTTCTGTTCGGTTGAAGAATAATTGCAGGCACGTACATTAATGTATGTAGCTCTCCATTCTCAGTGAGCAAAAAGTCCAAGTTCATTGACAGCCGTCAGAGTGTCGCGTTTAAATCTTGTCTGCCACGCCCGATTGCCAATTGCCAATTTGCCGTTGCGCTGCGTTGCTTTGCTGTGCGTTTTTTTGCGGCTTTATCGGTTTGGTCATTAGCTTTAGCCATAGCCCAAAGAGTGTCTCTCTCACTCTTCGCTTTGTGTCCGTCTCCGGCGGACATGCAAAAATATCGTGACCAAAACAAAGGCTTACAATGAGCCAAAACAACAAATGACGAATACCAAAATGTACACAAAACATTGCATGAATTTTAGTTATTTGCTTTTCGTTTTTTGTTTTTTAATGGCTACCACAGACCAACGTAAGAAAAAAACCCCACGGCAACAAACTTAGTTTAAAACCCTTAAGCACATTAAAATTGCATTTAGTGACCTAATCTTAACAACAACAACAACACAAACAGCAAATTGCTTAACATGGGTGTAAGTTAGATAAGCATTTGTAGCCTTATTATGTTTAGTTTGTTTATCCACTGACCTGACATATCATCATATATTATAGCTCTCAGGCAAAGATCTAATGTTCAGGTAAGCAAGGTTTAAAGATAGCTATCCTTAACACCACATTGGATTATCATAAAACATGCAGCTAAGTCAAACTTCCATATAACGAATCTCAAAGGAACAAGAAAACACATATTTATAGAGAAAATTCGTTATATAGAATGGGTTTTTGACTGAATGAAATTGCAGTGTTCTGATTTTTGACTTCGTTGTATAGAAAATTCGTTGTAGGGAAGTTTGTTATATGGAAGTTCGACTGTAACAAAACCTACTTAAGGGCCTCGCATTATAATAAACCAAGTTTCTGCTCTGCTCATACAAAACAAACAGAAAAGTTAGCCAAGAGTGAAGCTAACTTAATCTTTCGAATAATGAAAACAATTTAAATCCAATTTTAATGTACTTTGTTTGTTATATAACATTTGTTATCAAAACAAATTTTCACAATTGTTTTGCATTAGATAAATGCGAAAAACACACAAAATCCAAATCATTTTTTGCTAATCTTTTAGCCAAAGTCTTGCCTAATGCCAATGTAAACTCCATCCCCAAACAAAAACCTTCCCAGGCTACTGTGAAATTCGTTGCGTTTAAAATGCCAAAACAAACAATGTTTTATTCAATTTTAATTGCACTACGCTTTGGTCAAAAAACCAAAAGCAAGTAAATTAGGCAAAAACAATTTAAGCATGCGCTTGTGCCGCGGGAAGCCCAGTTTAAAGCCACAGCCTTAGCCAAGTGCTCTGATTTTAATTTGGGTTTTTGGCTTGTTTTTTGGGTCGTCGTCGCAGTCTTTTGCGCATGTTTTGATTTTTATCAGCTGGGTGGGCTGGTTGGTTGGCTGGCTGGCTGGTTGGCTCCAGCTGCCCAAAGGTTTTCCATTTGTTGTTGTTGCTTTTGTTGCATGTCATGACGCGCCTGACCCACTAAAAAAAAGAGTCGTTTTCGTTTTTTACTTGCTGTAAAAACATACATACATACATATAAATGCTTATGTATGCTTGTTTTTATGTCAAAGCAATTTTCGTGCTTGGCACAAGACAAAAGACAAACCCAGACCCAAGGCAGATGCCACCGATCCGATCGATTTATGTGTTTGAGTCGTTTCCAACAGTAGCTCGCGTCTCAGGAATCCAAACTTATTTAGCTTTTGGCCACTTTTCAGCTCATAATTATTATTAATATACAATGTATTTGTTGTTGTTGTTGTATGTGTGTGTGTGTGTGTTGATCGTCTGAGTCCGCAGCAGAAACTTTTTTTTTTGTTTTTTCTTGATGATTTTCGCTTTTTGTTTTTATAGACATTGTTATTGCTCGTGCGAGAAATTTTCGTGTTATAAAGTTAATTTGTGAAATTTTCAGTTTTTCAGATTTCTTAATGATTTGCTTGGCTCGTGCACAGCTCAAGGCGAGAAGGAGGCAGAACGGAGGGGGAGTAGGCCCCAGCTGAAAGGAAGTTTCGCGCCATTGCCAGAGGTTACTGGAGCGTTTAGCTTCGTTTCATCATTAATTTTGCAGCAGCTGCTAATTGAATTTGCTTTAAGTTAAGTATGTTTTGTTTTGTTGTTGTTTTCTTGGCTCAAACGGTTCTTATTTCAAGATGAAATGACCTTGTCACTTTTGGCCATGTCCGAGCCAACAGCTAAATAACGCAATAACCTGGCCATAAAGTAAATCTCGCAATGCTGTTGTCGCCCCAAGAAGTTTTCCCTCTTGTGTAAATGTTCTGTTTGCCCGCACCTGTTCTTCTTCTTCTTCTGCGCCTTTTGCTTCCTCGTTGTGCTTTGTTTTTTGTTGGTTTGTCGCTTCTTGACTTTGTTGCTACATTTGTTTGACTTTTGCGGTACTTTGTCAGCCCGCTCGACTTGAACTTGCTGCTGTCGCTGGTTGCTGGTGCTGAAGGCCATGACTTGAGCCCGCAACTCCATCTATACATCTTAGGTTGTAAACCGTTGTTGTAATTACTATCAACGGCGACAGCGACGTGCTCATCTGCCTTGTTAAGGAACATAAGCTATGTTGATTCACTTGTCGCACAGTTATCATAAGATAACTAATTTCCAGGGAAGTTGCAGGTTTTGAAATCGGATATCTCAAGAGTCGTTGCTCTTTTATTCAGAAAACATTTAGATAGGTTTGGCTAATTTGAGTGTGGGTGCGTGGAGATAAGGCTATAAAGTCTTAGATTTTTTTCTTTTTATTTGTGTTTTATGGTGTTGAAATATTTTTACAATATTCGCAACTTTTTTGTGTGAAGAATTGTTTATAGATAATAAATGTGAAATTTGATATGGTTTAGAAACAAATTGTAAAGCGAATGGAAATGTTTACCGGCAACAAGTGAGATTGCATAAGACTCAAGAATGTTAAGGAATCTTAACAAAATTTAATAAGTTTTGTATTAAATGAAAATCTTAATGAAAACATCTGCTTAAATAAAATATTGTTGTCCTTTCCGCTATAAACATTACAATTGAAGACAATTTCGTATTAATGAGACGTAAAGTACTTTCATTGAACAGCTTTTTTGTAGTGTATTCATTGAGCAACGTTCTGAAATGCTTTTGAAGCTGCCTGCACTCATTTAACTTCATTTGGCTTTTTGTTTTAGATTATGCATGAATAATACCCGCGTATTCCCCGGGCTATTGTACACAGATATTACTATATAATACATATACATATATACAACAGAGTGCGAGACTTGACGGTTCGCTGACTGCCCATATCTCATTCTATATGTCTGTTCGTCTGTTTGTCTGTTTGTTGAATCTATTCGACTGTTGGCTGAGTAACGAGCGCTATTATGCCGTTCACTTTCAGATAAAGTTGGGAAAGTAACAAAGTAAAGCGCAAAAAAACAAAAACAAAAACAAATATATAGCACAAAAAAACAAATTAAACAATTGGAGTGCAATGATATATAGAGTGGGAACAACTGTGCAAAGTACGATTATATGTGGGTAGAGAAGACATTTGTGTTCTACTATGCTCAACAAGCGTGCGGCGCTTTGTTTTGGGGTTCAGCTTGGTTTAAGCTGGGTAGAAGTTCACCTGTGGGGTTCTACCTGGTGCGTGTGTCAACGATAATGCTCCATTTGCATATCGTGTACATTGTACAGTGAGTGACACGTATCCCAAGCGAAATGGCGAGAAGTGGAATCGGGAGGTGGCGAGAGACGGTTGGGGGTAACAGCCATTAGAGGGCTTAAACTTATTACTCGCCCAGCACGTTTATTTTGTGTTTGTTGATTTTATGGCTTTTTTGTTGTCTAATTATCATAATAGAGAACTGGAACAACAACTTAAATTAAGGCTATTGATTGATTGACGAATCGAAACAGCCGTATTAAACTGAGGCTGTGTTCTTGATTGCATATCAAAGCGTCTAATGAACTCTGTTAGTTAACAGTATGTTAACTTACACCGCGAAAAAAACAATCAAAAGCAGGAAACTGAATATGAATTATTCAAAATAAAGTTGATAAGAATATTTTAAAGATATAATTGAATTTCCTATCGTTCACTCTCAAGTTTTAATTGACTTTTCTTTAAAAAGCAGGTTGCACTTTGTTTTTAATTATGTACAGTTGCAATTTCCTTTTAAGAAATTCCCTCAAATTATTAATGTTTTTTGTATTTACTTGTAGTATATTTATAAACATTTAAATGAAGCGTTTTAATAGTCAATTTGTCAGCGTTAATTCAAGAAATGGAATTTTTGTATACATTTTAATTAAGATTGAAATATGACCGCGTGTCGACGGCATGTTAAAAACAATTTTATTTTATTTATTATTGCGTCTGTTGCTTCTGTTTGACAATTGAAAAGCATGATAATTTAGTATTTGTTCAAGTGTTGAATGTTGTTTTTTTTAATAAAAAATAACCCAAAATTAAGAATCAAACCCGTTTTAAAATTTGCCAGTTCTATAGATCTGTTTGTTAGCATCAAGAACTATAAATTTTGTATTTAGAGCAAATGCAAAAGGCGCTAATTGAAAACTCTTGACATTTATCGCCGTTGTTTTTCCACATTTCATAATTCCATAGATGCGGAAAAGGTTTATAAGTCATCCCTATTACAAAAAGTTTCCGCATCCAATCGATTGGCAATGAAAAACATTTGTGGGCACAATAAACGTTTATTGTTTGATTTGTTTAACAACAATAATAATAACAATAAACATTGTAAGCCCTACCAAAAACAAGTGCAACAGACACACACAAATCAAATCAAATCAATTCCGAATAAAGTGAATAGTCGAAGGTCGAAGCAATTCCCATTCCCGATACAATTGTAACTCGTAAACCAATGAGTGCTATAAAACTAGTGCCATAAAACTGATTTTTTGGATAGAACAGCAATTTCTTAGCTTATTTTTAGTATGATTTTTCAGTTACCCATCCAAAATGCCTAAGAAGAGTATTGAATATTCGACAATGTTAACGTTTAAACGTTTAAGGCATTTCATTCTTGATTCTTTCTTTTTCGAATTTTATTGAATACTTATTTATGCTGCGAATGAAATTTTATGGTTCGTTAACATTTCTCCACAACTAGCAAATTCTTGCCCATTCGTTCATTTTAGTTATGTCGAAATTCGTGCAAAGCCTCAATAAAATGAAAACACAACAACAACAACATCAACAAAAAGCAAAACACAAAAGCATTTTTTGGCCAGCGACCGATTTGTTGTATTTTTTGTATACGCAAACAAATTCATTCGCTTTGAAGATCTAAGTCATACTATAAGGGAGGGTGTGGGGTAAGACACATTAGCTGACAACTCGTAAACGATCTAATTGAATAAGGTGATGAGTAATTCAGATGTGACTTTGCTGGCTTTAGCTCAATGTGCTTGTTTAAGCAATAGGGAAATTATTGCCTGCCCTGAAGGGAAATTTTTGTCGTAGCATGCAGCTCTTGTCAGCCTTACAAATTTCAACCACTTTTCATTGCGCATCAAATAATTTGAATGGCAGGTTTTTATAGCATGGCACGAGGGTGATTTCATTTGACTCTGGTAAGGGTGAGGGATTAGGTTAGGGGTGTGTGTACAGTAGTACACTAACAGTTGCATGACGTCGCCAAGGGTGACATGGCCATACCAGAACCGGTTTCAGCCAGTTGATGGCTGCTAAACAACAGCAACCATTGTTAAATTGCAAACATTAAAAACCAAAATCGATAAGATCTGCAATATGCTGATAGTATAATAGAAAATGATTAAAAACCCGACATATGTGTGAGCATACATACATACATATACAAATGTCTAACTATCAGCAGATCACTGGGAATATTTAAGGGTATTTATATTTGCATAGTCGGCGCGTGTCTACAAAAAAAAGAAAGAGAGAAGAAAAAGAGAGACAACTGCAAAAAGGTTTCAGTTTTTAGCACGCTGCCATTTTGATTGTCAGGCAGGAAACGTGGCGCAAAGTCAGTTTATTTTTGCACCTGCCGCCTACAATGGAAATGGGAATTTTGAATTGGAAGCAGAGCCAAGTGGCATGCAACAAGAGCGACGGCTGCTGCTGCTGCTGCCACCGCTTGAGTTAAAGATCAGTTTCGAACAACAGAGCCATCCAACAGCTGTTAACAGCTGTTCATGTATGTGTGTGAGTGTGTGTTAAACGGAGCCAACTGTCATCATTAGCGAGTCTAGAGTCGCGGCGGCATTGAGTATGCTTAATATGGTCACACTAAAGTTAGCCGACAACAACAACAACAACAACAAAAACTAGTGCAATTACAGCTTAACACACGGTTCGAGATAATATCATATGCTTGTTAGAGATTTGTAATTTTCACTGCGCCCAGTTTTAAGTTAATTAATTGGCTTAGTTTTAGTTGTTGTTTAGAATTTCCTGGTTGAAACATGTTAATTTATAGTTAATTACAATTTACCTTCTTATGCGAAATCTGCCGCCGAATACCATTTTCAGCTGTTGCACGGTATCCAATATTGTGAAATCCAATGTGATGCGACAACAAAGGCCTACAAATCCCAAAAACAACAGCAACAACAACCAAAACGTGTTGCCAGCTTCTTCTTTTTGTTTTTAAACTTGTATTTGTTGTTGTTGATTGGTTTTTTTTTTATTAACTGTAATTCACTGTCGTTATTTGTGCAAATTAAATGCAACTTTTTGGTGTGCGGTTTGTTGTTGGCATAACATTTGAACCTGACCAAATCGAACTTCCTTGTTCACATTGGACATCACTTGATTTCCTACCTTTTTTGTTTGCTTTAGTATATCTTTTGATTTCTTTTAAGGGGTTTGCTCTTTTTACAACCGTGTGTGGTTTTGAGGGGAGGCGGTGGGCTTGAATTATTCGTTAAGAGTGCGCGACAATTGCAATTGATTTACACGTATGCAAAAGAGGCGAAAGTTGAACATGTTTTTATGATTTGCGTTTTTTTTTCGTTTTTGTTGTTTTGCCATTTGCTATGACAAATTTGTTTGCATTGCGTTTCGATCTTTCAATGCGTGCGGGTGAGTGTGGGGGTAAGTAGTGAGGAGAATTAATATCTGCACACGCGACGTCGTCGTTGTTTGTATTTGTCGTTGTTAACGCTATAAGGCTGCGCGTACGTCTGCACGCGTCAGCGGTTTTTACTCGTTTGAAGTTGCGGCCACAAATGTCAGACAGCGGCGCACCACAATGGAGCAGCCGGCAAGCATAACAAAGAGAGAGAGAGTGCGAGAGCGCCAACAAGAGAGTGCGAGCTCTGAGAGCGTGCGCAAGCGTGACAAGAGTCAGCTCAGAGCCACAAAAAGTGAGAGTGTGTTGGTAGTGTGTAATTTCGAGTTTTGTTTGCCGTTGTTTGGCTCTTGCTCTCTTGGTCGCTCTCAGGTGTAACAGCATTTGAGTGATCTCAGCTGAGCTGAGGCCACTTTTGACACACACAGAACAGCGCCAAGTTGTGTGTGAGTGAGTTTGCACTGCACAAAATTGAGTAGTCAATAGGCGGAAGATGGTGATTTATATAATTGTGCTATTGATTTGGGTTATGTTATTGTATTCAACTATTTATAATTATAAGCAATATGCTTTTGCTATTTTAGGACGTAGTTCTTATTTATAGCATTCGGCATTCTAACTTATCTTGCAGCCGCTCGGTGACTGGGTTCAACTCAAATTAAAGTTGATGGTCAGTCACTTCTGGTGTATTGTTTGTCAGTACAGATTGCAGGTGCTTATCGTTGAATAAGCGACTTTTGGTCAACTTAGTCATTTCAACATTTTACCCCAGAGCTGGTAAATATTATGCTGCATACTTTTGCGAGCATATGTTTATTACTTCTGCGTGCTTAAGAGTATGCAATGATTTTTAATATTTTACGTTGCAGAAAACTTCAAATAAAAAAAATACTTTAATATTATTTAACTCTACAGTCAACTTGAGTATTTGGGTTAAGGATAATCGAAAATCAAAAGATTTGTTAATAATCTCGTCCAACCAATTAACCTCCGGTCAAAGCAAAGCAATTTACACTTTGAAGCCATAAGTAGAATATCGTTATGAAAACTAACAAAACAATTGCGTATGGCATGACAGTAAACATAAATAAGAAGGCGCAGTCAATACGAAAACGAAAACAAAACAACTCAAATGAGATAAACTTGGCGTTGACCATAAAATAAATGTTGCATTCAATACAATCGACTTTTGTGTGTAGCTATCGATGTATGTGTGTGTGTGTGTAGTTGTGCGAATTTTGCGCAATATTCTGAGGCAAAGTTCAATCGATCATTGCTGTCGATATCTAGCCGGCGATAGCGCCAAAAATTATGGCAAGCACTTTGTTTAATGTTGCTCACGATGCAGCGGCGTCGTTTTCATTGTTGTTAGTTTCGATTTCTTGTTGTTGTTGTTGTTGTTA
Organism: Scaptomyza flava; assembly: GCA_030179655.1. Classification (NCBI taxonomy): domain Eukaryota; kingdom Metazoa; phylum Arthropoda; class Insecta; order Diptera; family Drosophilidae; genus Scaptomyza; species Scaptomyza flava. The sequence continues at coordinate 84,769,632 of JARNME010000404.1, read as the reverse complement.
TTGTTGTAGTGGTAATCATGGCGACTGCATCGCGTCTGTCGCACGACTGTCTCGCAAATTGAATTGTCTTGAAGTTATTTTGTCTGCAAAAGAGCAGAGCACAGAGCGCAACGCGGCGCATGAGTGATTTATTTCGCATACGCCGCGTGTGCGCAATCGAGCTGGCCGTTAATTTGAAAATAATACGCTAGTTGGCCTGCTGTTGGCCGGTTTGGCTTTTTTACTTATCGCTTTGAGAGCCGGCTAAAGAAGGCTTTAGTGTTAGTGTTAATGTTAGCGTAAGCCCAAATTGCCTGCACAAATTAATTCAAATAGTTTATGCCCGCCGGCTGTGCAGAGGCGATAATTAGCGCCTGTCGAGAACACATGGCCCCCAACAACAGCAACAAAAAGCAAAAGTGTGACACACCTCAGTCCCCAAACTGACAGTGGCCGTAGGTGTTGGCCAATTAATGACCGCAAAAGCGAGCCAAAAATACTGGCCTGTCAGCCAATGCAGTGATTACAGTCAAACTTCACTAGCCCGAACTTACACCCAGAAATGTCGAGATTTTCGACACCTTCAACAACAATTTGTGTGGCAATAGCGATTGGAAGGCAAACAAATTCTATGCAATTATAGGAATTTAGGTTTTTAGTTCAGCTTTTACTTAACTTTGGTTCTCATTTCGAATGACAATTGCAATTATGTTCTGATTTAAAGAAGTTCGACTGTGGTTCGAGTACTCCCTAAGTATATTTGTCTACAGGTGGTGGCAGCTTTAATGAATGCAATGAAATGCTGTTTGCCCTTTGCTCCAATTTCTGCACGGAGACGACATGCCGTCTCCAGGAAAAAAATAAAAAATAAATCAGAGAAAAAAAAACTTTCAAAATGCAAATGAGGCACGTTTAAAACGTTTGAACGGCATTTGAACCCATAGATACTTGAGCGAGCGAGAGACAAGCCCCACAAAACCAAAAAAACTTGCCACAAATTGTGTCAATATTTGTCTCGTGCTGGATGTGCTGCAACAAATCGTGCCGCAAAGGTCTACACCGGTGTCAGATACACAACAACAGCAACAATAACATGACAGGCCATAGAAATTATTGAGCATGCCACAACAGCAACAGCAACAACAACAACTCGTAGCTCCACTTGGAAGCTAAACTGCTAGCTAGTTATCTAATGCCCGCACCCAGCCAGCATCTACTCAATACAGTGGGTGCAAAAACTATGCAAGCCAGCGCGCTAATGAACCCAACAAACCGTCCATCTATCAATGTCACAGCATTATAGCCCAGGAAAGAATGAAACCTTTTGTGGTCTATTGGGCTGCCCCTTTTTTTTCAAGATAAATTTCAATTTTCGATTGCGATTACGTTAACGATTTCAATTCGCATTGCTTTTACACCACAATCAGAACAAAGAATATGGAAAAATCAAAAATAAACCTACGCCACAGGAGACACAAACAAAACAAAAAATGGAAACATGCATAAATTGTTGTCACATTTTTTGAATACACTTGCGAAGAATGGGTATTTTGAGTTACTAGAGAAGTATGTTAGGTATTGAAGCTTCTGCAGTGCCGACTTAACGCACAATCATTACTCTAGCAATATTTGCAAACGTTGCAAGTAGGAAAGAACAAAAGCTTTCTTTCTGTGCATGTTAAAGGATCAGATGCTCGAAGTTATACTTTGGTGCCTTTGTCCTAACATATTTTATAACCAATACCAATCAAATTTAAAGGCACGATACGCTAAGTAAGAGTATAAAGTCTTCGACTCGCTTTCAGACAGCTATGATTTCTTGTTATTTCTTATTTGTTTTGTTGTTGGCTCAGGTGCGCCGTGCACCAATTGGCGATTGGCGATTGAGTTTTTTACTGTTTATTGGTTGACTGTTTGTGGTATACTATTATTGGGTCACCCCCACAATGGCCACCTTAAAAGCGAAAGTCCGCAGTAGACACTCGATTTGCTTGATACGCTTGATTTGCTTGATTTATGTTGTGCGCTGCATTTGTGTGTGTGTGTGTGAGTGTGTTTCATAATCCAATTAGACGCAAGGCGCACAGCTGCTCAGTGAGCATTAGGCGACAGCTGATTGACGGCCAGCAGTTGGCCCCAAAGGAAGCGGCTTATTAGCCAGTCAGTGGTGCTCGCTGGCTTAAAGCTGCTCAATGATGCTTGCAAATGTCGGTGGTGCCCGCTTACAATGATGGCTACTGTGCCACGCACCGCATTCAAAGTTAATTGGATTTGATAAGGTCAAGAACAATGCGGCAAAATGTGAGCAAAAGGCGCGTCATGGCTACAGCTCAAAGCGATTTAAGCTTTAATCCATTGTTGCCAAAAACTTTACACATGCACAAAGCAAAGCAGCTTTGAGTATCATGGGATTGATTTGGTTATGGATTAAATGATCCAAATTGCGTGTTTGATTATTAAGCTTCAATGACGTGAGCTGAAATTAATACTTTGTCTGAACAAAGTAAAAGCTGTCAAACTTTCGCTACACAAACTTGCAAGCCTTAAGCATTTACTTGAAACTGAAACTCAACTTTATAGATAATTGAAAATATCTTTTGATATTTAAGCTTTAGAATTATTACATCGATTTCTCAGCCATTCAACTTCTTCATAACTTAACTTCAATCTCCACAATTACTGGCTAATTTTCCCGCCTTGTCTAACATAAAACCACATTCAATCATAAATTTATAAACTTATGAAAATGCAAAACAAAACAAAAAGAAGCAAATTAAAACGCAACAAAGTAAAAAAGATTTGCAAACTGCTTAACGGGGCGTATGATTGATGTACAAATTGTGTGCTGCACTCACCGTTTCTGCTGATTGCTCTCCAGATTGCTGGCTATAACGCTGTCAGCGAGCGTGGGACGAGCGCGCGGCATCAGAGGCGGTGGTGCGGTGCTGGCAACGCTCTCCAGGATGGGCGGCGGCGGATTGTGCGGACGCTTGCGGCTGTTACTGGGCAGATTTGTGGGCTTGACGGCGCCATTCGACAGTGCTTGTTGTGGCTTGTGGGCCAGCTGTGGCGCAGGGAAGCAAGAAAATTGAGAGTTAGTGCAAGAGTTTAGTGAGAGAAAGAAAACTTTTGGATACCCTTTGCAGACACATGCGAAAGTTCACTTTTATAACCAAAGATTAAAGGGTATACAAAAGAGTAGGAAACACACCTGACGCAAGCTCGTTGGCTTTTTGGGCACCTGCGGCGGCACCTTTGGCGCCAGCGTTGGCGCTGTCACAGCGTAGGCTGAACGACGCGTGGATGCGCCCGCAAAGCTGTTGCGTCTATTTGGCGATGGTGGGGCAGCGCGTGGCTGCAGCACTTCCGGCGGCGGCGGTGGTGGCAGCGGCTCATCGAACGTATAGCTGGTTTCCAGTTCGATGCCCTGCGGTGGCGGCGGCAGCTCCGGAGAGGGTACACGTAAATGTGGATGCTTGGGCGGACGTTCGGGTGCCTGAATTGGGGGTGTTGGCTGTTGTTGGTAAAGCTGGCCATTGCGATGCTGCTGTGGATGATGTTGCTGATGGGCCAGGGCGGCTGCTTGCTGCAATAGCAGCTTCTCCCGCATGGGTGCATATTCCGTGGCGGAGGAGGTGCGTCTAGGTGGCATGGCAATGCGACCACGTGGCGGTGGCGGCGGTGGTGGCATGCCGCAATCATTAAACGAAAGCTTTTCGGCGCTGCTTATGTTGCGTATGCTAGGCGGCTGCGTTTGCTGCAGCTGCTGGGGCGGACTATGCTGATACTTCTGTTCCCTGAAATCTGCATAATCCGAGGCGGAACTGGAGCGTCGCAACAAATTTGGCAACAGCGAGCGCGAACGTGGCGGCGGTGGTGGTGGCGTGGGCGAACCGCAGCTGGAATTGGAACCAACGCTACTCGCTGAACTGGGTATGCCCACGAGCAGTGGACTCAGATTGTTGGGCAATGATTTGCGATCAGCGTGTAGCGCTTGATACGACTGCGAATGGGATTGGGAGCGTAGCAGCTGTTGCTCCTCTTTGTGCGCCTGCTGCTGCTGTCGCTCCACATAGGATTGGACGGCGTTCTTCTGCAGCGCCTTCAGCGCCGGATTAGACAAACGATGCGTCTTGGTGGGCTCCAGATAGGCGAAATTGTGTGGTGACTCCACCAATTGACTGCGCTCAAAGTCATTGATGCGTTCCGCCACTGAATGCCAGGCGGGCTGCACTGCTGCACCAGCAGGCGTTATCACAGGTAGTCTACAAAAGTTGAGTAACGAAACATTGGTTAGAATAATAAAGAATAAACCATCAAGCTTTTCTGATGTAGTTTGACGAAATTAGGTTTGGTTTTTTATAATCTGATAATCTGACAATCGTCAAACTACCTTGAAACATTTGCCAACAATTAAAGCTTTACTCACTTGGCAGACTTGTGCAGATTGGCGCTAAATTGTGGCTTAGGATGTTGGACGTACTGCGAGGTGTTGCTGTGCACCGGTTCCGTATAGGTGCTAACGGGAAACAGGCGATGATTGCTGCGATACGAATCGTTAATGCCTTGAACCGACATTGGAGGCGAGTGATCCGAACTGCTGGCCACATTGGGTGCACTGCAGCTGTGTAGCTCCAGTTTGCTGAGCAGAGGTTTACTAGGCGGCGGTTGTGGTGCAATTGTGACAACTGCCTCGCTGGTGGATATGGTCACCGATATGCTGGACTTGTGCTGCTGGGCAGGTCGATGCATCTGTGAATGTGACGCCGGCTGCTGTTGTTGTTGTTGCTGCTGTTGCTGCTGCTGCAAATCTCCTGTGGATTGAGATTGACCGAGCAGACTCAAGCGTGTCTCATGCGCTGGCGGTGATTCCAGCTCGGGTAAGGAACTTTGCGCGGTCAACTTATAGTTTTGTGGATGTTGCTGCTGGAAACGACGCAGCGCCATGGACGTATGCACCGGCGGATAGCTGGGACTGTGACGATGCTGAACGCGCAACGGTTGCATCTGCTGTTGAACATCATCGTCCTCTGAGATCTGCTTGTTAACAGAGCAACTACTGCCCGATTTTGTTGGTGACTGCGGCGATGTCATCTCATTGTCGTGCAGATAGAGCACGCTTTCGCTCTGATGCCGCTTGGGCGTCATCACCCGTGAACTATGCACAATCAATTGTGAGGAGGAAGCTGCGCAAAAGAAAAAAAACACAAAAGTTATTTAAATAGTCGCAAAAAAACATAAAAATACATTCTAATGGGCTGAAGGTGCAGTCAGGAGCTGTGCTAGTAAAAGTGGGTCGGTTGGGCCAAAAACACAAAGCACACAAAAAAAAAAAAACATAACGATTTAACAATGACCCAAGGTCGGACCCCCCCTTAATGTGAATGGCCGGCCGACAGTCGCCGAATTATTTAGTTAGCAACTGGTTTAGAAGGCTTCTAATATATCAGCTAACAGCTAATAGAAATAATATGCGAGATAAAGTCACGTTCACGTCAGACACGTTTATGATATGAATAACCATTATTAGGTACATTCCGCAGGCTAAATAGGCTGATTAATCTCTTATTCGAATCGCCCGTACAGTACAAATGAGCAAACATTAAACTTAATAAGATAAAGAGTACAAATTCAGATTTATAACTCATTTAATAGCAAATTTATCTATGCTAAAATTGTATTTAAGTCATATTGCTAAATATTTAGGTCCCATCAACGAGCATAGAATCTAGTACTAAGGCTCTTTGGTTCTATACAAATGAAATAATTAGACATTGCAGACTAAACTCAACGAACTTTCTCTTCCTATGATCTTAAATTCGACGTCATCTAATTTAAACTTGATTTGAAACTTACCCGATTCGGCAATGGCACTGTAGCCCGTCGCATGGCTCGCCTCGGATATGTCGCTCATGGAGCCGAGCCATTTCAGCGTCTCTGTGGATGATGTGCTTTCGGAGCTGTTGTTGTTGTTGTTGTTGTTGGAGTTATTGTTGCTGGGACTGTGATTGGTGCTGGAATGATGATGCTGGGCATGGGCATGATGTGAGTTGCCGTTGGCGTTGCTAATGTTGCTGATGATGCTGTTGCGACTGTTGCATTGGCGGGCGAGTAACGGTATAGGTGATGGTGCCACCGAATTGCTGCAGATTGAGGAGAGATCGTTCTCCGACCAGTTATGCGATGGCCGGGACAGCAAATCACCCTCCTGACGTAATCTAAAACAGATAGAGAGAGAGAGCGAGCGAGAACTTATCACTGTTAACAGTTGAAAATAACAAAGATAAATACTTAAATAAAATGGCAAATCATTGCGTGCTGCGTCGTTGACTATATAAAAAAAAAAAACAAATCTCCAAATAATATTTGTGGTTGTCATGTTTGGCGTTTCCTTCTCCAAGACGGACGGGGGCCTCCAGACAAAAGGTATGACCGTAATTACTTGAATTTCAGCTTAGCCTTCAAAATCGCATTTCGATGGCTTTAGACACGAGCACACACAGACAGACGGACGGACAGACAGATAGACACAACACAAAACTCTCTTAAAGCTCTGTTCAAGCGGTTGCAAGTTCGACAAAAAAAAAAACCATATCATACCACACCAGAAACAACTATACATATATTAATGACAATAGAGCAACTCGAGTCTCAGTTGCCAAGACCTTGAGAGTTAAGCTAGTTTGGTTGTTATTTTTCATTATATTTTTTATGGCTCATGTGCGACGACATTTGTTATTTGCTTTACCAAGAACCACATTTAATAACCTTTATGTAGATGTAGATGTTGATGTCTGAGCTGGCAAATGAAATTCATAATTGTCGCCAGCAAATAACATGTTTGGCAATTACGTCTGATCAACTGCTACTCACTTGTCGAGGAACGGTGTCGCCGATGTGGAATCCGAGCTGGAGACATAGCTGTGATAGCCCTCGGATTGTGCATACGAGGCTTGCTTTTGATGATGAAATGTTGTCTGATCGTAGTAGGATGATGAGCGTATATTATACTCCTCCAGGCCCGCCTGTGTCAGTCCACATTGATCCAGATGTGTTAGCGATTGTTGCTGCAACTGTTGCTGCTGATGCGTGGGTGGCGACTGCATGTCATCCTGCAATAAACAAACAACAGAAAGTGCAAATTAAATAACCAAAATTCAGTTAAACCTTATGTCTGCAAATTGAAATTATATAACGCCGCGTATAACACAACAATAACAACGATAAAAACAATTTCACTGCAGCAGTTAACAATTTAATCATTAGTTATGTCCACATCGCTGCGGGTCAGAGCCCGGGACTCAAAAGATTTAAGATAAAATAATCCGTTTGCAAACGATCGCAAAATCAAATAATAAAAAAAACCAAAACCAAATCCCCTCATAATTTTCAGCCTTATACTCTTTGTTTTGCGAAGCTCATTAGATAATTAAGTGAAAATTATTGTTTTGGTTGCAGTAGAGCGATATATATAAGCGATAAGCACTCAAAATCACACACACCAACCCGGCTATTGCCAATGGTAACAGCAAAAAGATAGTTGCCAAAAAAAATCAACAACGAAACAACATTTTAAGTGCAGTCAAACGAATTTTGTGCGATGTTGCAAAACCTGGAGAAACACAACACAACAACGAAAACAACACAAGCCACTCGTACATAATCGCAACGAGAAATAAAACTGGACAAGGCAGCTCAACAAATCAACAGGCAAACCAACAAAACAGAGCGTCCATAATAAGCCGGATTAAGTAACTGAACCCACCCAGGGACTATGACTGTGTATGTGTTCCAACGAGGGGAGCATTTACTCTAAAACATTGAATAATTTGAACAATAATGATATATGTAATTCAATATTTAAAAGAATCTTGCAAACCAATCAATTCTATTGGTCATAAGAATTACAACAAGCATAAAAAATAGCTTCTATGCTTCACGGATCAAATAACTTATCTTAACAGCTTTCTTGTCATAATGTTTATACTAAAGACCTTTCAAACTGTGCACCAAACACTTCCTCCACCTTGCACTTCATATAAGTTTAAAGCGGCGATTGTTCAAGTGATTCAAGTATTGCCTAATACTTAAAAATTGAGTGCCATAAAGTTCAAGTTTTTACAGTTGCAAATATATATATATATATATGAACATATATAAGTGGATTAAGCAATTGAAAAAGTCCATCATCGCGATATGTAATCACAGGCATCAACATTTACGGCAGCCCTGGTGTCAAATACTCATTCAAATCAAGCTACGTATACTTAATATTTCAATATTTGCACTGCGCAACAACGATGACGAACTCTCATAAACCAAATCGAATTGTTAATATTCAAGCATATAAAGCAAGTCAAAAAAAAAAAACAACTTGGCAACATTACGACCAAGCCTCTGAGCCACTTGACTGACTTTGACTGGCAACGTCAACGTCTGTGTGGTTCAGCGTGGTTCACTGTGTTCACTGTGTGGTTCACAGTGTTGTGCGACAGCAATCGCATTCGCATTCGTTGCCGCCATCAACGTGGGCAGCTGTTGATTGTCTTTTTGACTTTGGCGCCATAGAATTGTTAGGCTGCCTAATGGCAAATATATATTATACAAATAAGAATAACAAGACAAAATATCATATGACAGAGACATAGCGCAGCAGCCAGCCAATAGAATTATAATTTTGTGGGTCAACTACTTAGGCAGTGCCCAAAAATTGACTGAAAATGTTTGGAGCTTGGCCTGAAGGCGCATCGTTTGCAGCTAAAGCAATAGAATTTTAATGGCTTGAATGTTCCCAAGACCAAACAAATCGCAGCTAAATTCGAATTCGAATTTGAAGTTGAAGTCATTTATTCATTCATTCATTCACTCACTCACTTATACGTTCGTCGTGCCCGTCAAGTTTCGTTTCGTTTCGTTTTGGTTTTTGGCCAACCAATTGCCGTAATTATTTTGTCTCTCTAACACGAATTTAAATCAGCAACTGTCCCACGGGGCAATGGGGGCCCTTTACTTTATTCCTATTCCTAGAGCGAGCAACAGCACAGCTCTGACAGCCCAACCATAATTATCCATCCACACAGCTGTGTGGATGTAGCAGCGCGCTACATGTGAAATTGCGCCGGATGAGCATCAACTTCAAGCTTAAGCTACACATACCCAGATACATAGATACTCAGATACAGATACAGTCTTCAGGTAAGCAAGCATCTCGCACAATAAATCAATGGCAGTTGGTTGGGGCGCGTATTATAACTGGTGCAGTGGGTCAACAGCTGGACGCAGCTGAGTGCCGCTGGCCGTTGATGCTTCTTAATGGTACACACCCTGTCTCGCTCACCCCTTCCCCACGACCACTCTAGTTTGAGAGCGCGTGTTAAATAAATCACTCGATGGAGTGCTAAGCATGAGCCCTAAGGCTCTGGAAAACTATTGAAACTTCCACCTGGGATTGCAAGCGAAACAAACAACAAATATTTGCTGCCCATTTCGATTATCTTTAACACGAAATTCCACATTTTTCGGCTATATATTATTTTTCAATAACAGCAACAACACAGTGCGTATAAGTAATCTATATGAATTTATATTTCACTTATTATCAATTTTAAGTGCTTTCACAATTTAAAAAGTGCTTAAATTTATAAATTAAATTTAATTACCCTTGAAGCTGTCATTCGCTTTGAAATGTTATCAACAAATTAGCTACACATAATGTTAGTTAATTTAAAAAAGATGTGATTTTTGCTACTCTATTTCATAGATTTCACTTTCAAGCAGGCAAACTTTTACCATCAGATTGCCTCTTGAGCAGGATCTCTTAGACGTCATTTGATTCTACAGTTCAAGTGTCACTTTCAGCTAGTGTCATGTTGACTTAAGCTGACAACAAGTGAATGGGGAAAAGAAACAGCAAAAGAAGTCAAGGAGAACGTGTTTGCATTTTGAAATTTCATTCATAATAATTCTTCAGCCGCTCGCTTGCCAATTTGACAGCTGGAGTATTCGCATTAAGCGTAAATGAATACACATTGCTCATGGAAAACAAACTGTTACTCACTTAAATGTTTGGTATTCAAAAAAATATGCTCGGATAACGTCAGAAACTGAGTCACCAAGTCGACTCAGTCAGTTCGTAAGCGGGACAGACAGTCAGCAGCAAATCGCAATTGTCGGCGGCTTATTTGCCAGCACCAAGCGCACTGATAATGCCGATAGAGGAAGAGAGAGAGAGAGAGGGTGAGAGCGAGTTTGGGGCAGACAGCAAACAATAAAACCACCTACGCAACTGGGGAACATGACTTTTTGCTTTATATTGATTGCAGAACACATACAAACACAAATATGTGTGTGTGTGTTTCTGCCAAGCTGTCACATGATGTGAAAATATTTGGAGGAATGTGCATTGAGAATGCGCCAAGACACAGCAACAACAAGACTCAGTCTTACTGAACTCAGTCTGAGATTTTGTTTTTTTTGTTATTCGTGTCAAGCTGCCTGCAGCTACAACAATAACAGCAACAACAGCAACAGTAACAAGCAACAACAACTGATTGCAAATCGAATTGTTTTGGCCAAAAATGTCGCTATTTTAAGCAGCAGCTGATCAAAAGTTTCTCCTGTCTGGTCGCTCGGTCGGTCGCATCATCATCTTTATTTATTTTTTTTTTTCTTTCTTCTTTTTTTCGTGATGAAAATTTTTTCGACGCTTTTGATTTTGCGTTTTCCATTGTCGCTGGCATTTTTAATGGCCAACACGAATTTGACTCTTTAATGGAGTCAGCGAGAAAACGCGCCCCGGCCGAAAAAAAAAGAAAAGAAATTGCAATCAAAATGCGAGCAAACGTGTCAGAGCTCCAACTTGGCCAACAACAGCTACAGCTACAGCCACAGCTCCCCAGCAACAAATTCAGATTCAGATTCCGCTTAAGTTTCTTTAGCTTTTAGTTCCAGCATAGACTTCAACTTACAACTTAGGCGCGATCGTGCCGCGATTTGGATTTGAATTTGGCAAGAGCACGAAACCAAACGAAGCGTCCGTCATTCAGTCACTCAGTCAGTTGATCAGTTGTTAAGTTTCTCACTTGAGTCTGTCTGTCAGAGCCCAGCATTCTGATTTGTGTTGCAAAATGTATGTTGACGAGTACTTAAAGCTTGTAGCTTGAATTTACCACTCAAAGAGAGTTGAAATTTGCATTTGAATTCTTGTTTGATTTAATATTAAAACTGCTAAAGTTCAGCAAAGGAATTCAGAAACTTCTTAAGGCATTTTATCCGTCTAGCATCTAGGGTAAGCTTTTTGTCCCTGTTCAACTTTCTAGTTTCTATAGGGAATGTTAAACTTTATTGTCGTGTTGTGTACAAATATAACAATAAACTATTAATTGGATTTCGCAACTTTTTAAAGCTTCCGAAGATTTCTGTTAAAGCCTTTCCATAATTCTTTTGGGCTGATTGCTTTCTTAGTGTTCAACAATGCAGTTAAACGGCACTTTTTGGTCAGCAAATCACAAAAATTAAAAACCTCGGCTTGGCACTTTCGTGAAACAGACAAAAGTTACCAATAATCGCAATGTGGCCAGCAGTCAGGCAGACGAGATACTTGAGACATGAGGCGACCGACCTCCTGCCGCCTTTCGCCAGCTGTCAAGTGGCAGTTGGAGTCGTTTAAGTGCTGTGTTTTGGCCAAATGAAAGTAAATCTTAGGTGACTTAATGCGAAGCTCAGACAACAACAACGCCACTTGGCCTGATTGGTTGCGGTATTTTCGATTTTTCGGTTTTTCGATACTTTTTTTTGTAAAGGGATGCGTCAGCAAATTGCGCAAGATGTAGGCGAGACTCATTAGCGTGTATGAGGATATACATACGCGGGAACAGAACGGATGACTGACCGATGGTCGGATGGACTGCATCCTTGACCCCGTTGGCAGTGAATTAATAATCTGGAGTCGGTTGGTGGGTTTCTTGCTTGCTCCAGCATCGAGGTAACTGGTAATACTATGATGGTGTATGGTCATGGCATGGCAACCAGTTGCCTGTATCTCTCGCTCTCTATGTCTCTCCTTGTCTCTGCTTGCGGATCCGGCCTGTTGTCTGTTGTTGTTGTTGTTGTCTCTATGGTATGCGGGACAAGATTTATGGCCAGTGATAAGTTTTGAGGCGTGCAGGCAATAAGAACAACGCAACTCTTGGCTTGGCAATCAACTTTGCTGGCCGAACAGGCCAAGGAGCATGCCAAGAACAAATAAATAGCAATGCGAAAAACAAACTAAGCAAAAGACAGCCAGCCATACAGCCAACCAACCAAGCAACTAAGATAAACCAACCCGTTTGTAGCCACAGCAGCAGCAGCAGCAGCTCTACTTTAGCATGTCCATGCGAAAAAAGTATAAAAATATGCTGGCTAGAGATATGCCAGCTGCCCTGCCTTGCCCCGCACCGCCTGAAGGTCATGCCCAACCAAATTAGCCAAGCTCATACTTAATCTGGGGCTGACTTATCTTACACCCTGTATGAAATTCACATTGGTAAAACGGGCAAACTTGCTGCGATAAGGTTTGTGCATGTATGAAAGACAAGATAGCATCAAAGTATAATTTTATTGTTGTGTGAGGCTATCTCTTAAAATACACCAATTCATGCTGCTTTTAAGCAGAAGCATCAAATAATTAAACATTAAAGCGAAAGCATTGAAAATCCTTTTCTCGACTTTGGGAAAACTAAGATAGCAGGCATTTTTCACACAGAATTAAGTTATTAGGGTTCGTTTATTAGAGTTTCTATTCTGCATTAACAGAACTGTATAACATTCTTAAGGTAACCCCTGAACATGTTCGTAAACAGAACTGTTCAATTAACAGAAAGTAAAAAATATTTATATGGACAGCAAAGAATTTATGAAGTATTTGCTAAGTGTGGGAAAAAGTTGCGTTATATCCTACATTAATAACAAAGCTATGTTAAGCTTGACTCAAGCACTGTTTGTTAAATACTTTTGCCAATTCTTGTACTTTCATTGCATGTAAATATGTATGTATAGGAATTTGTATGGAAAAGAAGTCATGTATTTTTAGCCATAATTAGGCAACACACTGGACTGCACAGACCTTTAATTATGCATGCTTCAGCAGTCAAGAACTTGCTGCGCGTAATTAGAAAGCACAGATTTTCACTTTTGTTTTGGACATTTGCTGGGCAGCTGGGCAGCTGGCACCAGGCACGATGACAACACACAAAATTAACACACAGTAAAAACACAAACAACTGGCTGGCTTTCTGGCAGCTGGTGCTTTAAAACAACAACAACAACGACAACCGCAAAATAAAAAAATGCATATCATGTCTCTCACTCTCTGGTGTCTTGTCACATGGGATTGCAACTGGATCGAAAGTTTGCATATTTTTATGCTTTTCACAAGGGCAGCTGCTGTCCACAAGAGCTGAGGAATTTTTATTTCGTATGTTGCGTGGCCCAAAGACGCAATGGTTGAAGGCCCCGTTGAAGCTTCTAAGTTGGCATTAAATTACAACTGGAGCCAGAGCCAGAGCCAGAGCTGGAGTTGGAGCAGACATGCACGCAGTTCATTTGCGGTTGCCAGCTCAAGAATTTCAATGGACTCAACGGCAGCGGCAACAGCAACAATAACAACAACAGCCGTAAAAACTTCTCAGCAGTTGGCGTCTGTGTTTTTATACTCGATACCGAAGGTAACTAGTATATTGGTTTTGTGCAATGTCCGTCATGGTGTCTGTCCGTCTGTCCGTCCGTATGTATGCAAGTTTTTTCCACACCCTTCAAGCTAGAGACTTGAAACTTTCCAATTCTCTTTATCTATGGGATAGTAAATTAAAGTGTCAAGATGGGGGTTCTACGATAACTGGGGGGCTGGCAAATCGATAAATTCGATAACTCAAAACCGATAAATCCACATATTTCGCACATCCTTACAGCTAGAACTACCAAATTTGGTAAGAAGATAGCTACTAGCAACCCCCAAAAAACTGCATCAATAATTTTGGAGCCACGCCCCCCCATTCCGCCCCCAGCCCCCCCGAATTTTAAAGTCAAAAAAGCATATATCTCCCTCAGTTTTTGAGCTATAGCCACCAAATTTGGTATGAAGGTAGCATTTGACATTCCACAAGGATCTGCAGCAAAAATTTGGATGCCACGCCCAACCATACCGCCCCCAGCCCCCCTTTCCCCACTTTATACAAACTTTGAGCTAGAGTCACCAAATTTGGTATGAAGGTAGCATTTGACATTCCACAAGGATCTGCAGCAAAAATTTGGATGCCACGCCCAACCATACCGCCCCCAGCCCCCCTTTCCCCACTTTATACAAACTTCGAGCTAGAGTCACCAAATTTGGTATGAAGATAGCAATTGACATCCCACATGGATGGGCATCAAAATTTTTAATACTGGTATCGAGTATACCGCAGTCGGTTGCGTCCGACTGCAACGTTTCCACTTGTTTTTTTTTTGTTTTGGGGCAGGCAGAGTCCGCCTGTCCTTCTGTAATGGGAACGAGTATTTGTGACCTCAAATCTGTTGTTTTTGGTTGCTTGAATGTGGCTTTGTCTGCAAGAGCCGTAAGAAACAAAAGTGAAATTTTCATTTCTCTCTTCCTCCTTCACTCGCGCGCGGTTCAGAACTACTATTTAAACTAGCAACAAGATTTTGAAAAAAACAAAATGAAATCGAAGCGTAGACTTGAGATTCCATATGTAAACGGCCAACGGCACTTGGACAAATGCATTTTCACTTGGCCTGTTAATTAATTAACAAGCCACAAACAACATAAACAAAAGCTCACAAAGTAATGCCCAACATGTTGTGCCCCTTCGGCAAAGCCAAAGTGCAGCAGCCTGGGAGACGTTGCTGTTGGCCTTAAACAATGCAAAAGGTGAAACTCTTGCACCTGTCGCCTGTCAAGCTAACTGCTTTTTACCTCCTCTGCCTGGCAAATTGTGAGCGTTGCAGATATTTGTTATAATTTCTGTGAAACAAAAAAAAAAAAAATGAAAAGCATTGACGGGTAACTCAACAGCAACAGCAACAACAACGAACAAACAGCATTCGACATTAGCTTCTTTTTCTTAAGCGGCGCAAGTTCAAAGACAGTTGGTCGCAAAACAATTTAGCTGGAATCTGGCTAGAATTTAGCGCTGGCCTGGCGGCATTTTATTGGCTGTTCTTGTTTCGTGTTTTTGTTGTAGTATTTTGTTGGTATTGCTGTTGTCTGTCTCTCTTTTTTTTCTTCTCTCTGTTGGCATTAATTAATTGCAGAGGCCGCCGCGCGTCTTGTGTGTGAGAAACAAGTTCGACGGCCAGTTAGAAAACTAATGAGCGTTAAGAGCATTTTGTGCTAGAACACTGGAAATGAAAATGAAATAGCAATCCACAACAAGAAGAAAGCAAAAAAATAGCAAAACAAATACAATGAAAAATTAATTTAGATTTAGTTTTCTTATTATTTTTATAAAACGAATGTTCTTCGCTAGCCATTTATTCAATCACAACATTAAAATGCTTTTAGAAGGACAAAAATAAATAAACATGTGCTTGTCAAACTGTAAGGAACGATCGAGGTACTTTTTGTTAGCAAAGTTAATTTACTTGGTTTGTGTCTCAGCTGTTTGGAAATTCTATGCGCTCGTTTTGCACATGCGATTTTTGTTTTGCCCATAAAATAGTAAAACGTAATATGTATATAATTTGCACACATCGATCTAAGTATTACAGGACACAAAAAATACCCCAACAAATATCCCACTTAAGTAAACTTATGACCTGATACAACCACTGGCAACATATCCCACATAACTTTTAGGAAATTTAAAACTTTTGAGCCGCGCTGGAATGCAGTTGAAACATGTGAAGAAAGTAAACGTAAGATTTGTTTTCCTTAAGTATATTGGGTTGTTAAAAGGTAAATACATCAGAAAATCTTTAAAAACTTGTTACTCACTCTTTATAGCCTATATTTTATTACTTGGGTAGCTAAAAAGAAGGCGTAAGCACTTAGCCGCCCTAATTGCGCAACAATGGAGAGCTTGGCTTGCTTAGACTGTGTGCTGATCTCTTTGGCAAAATATGTGATCATTTCCGTGCTCAAAACGACAGCGCGCACAGCTTCACGGAAACGAAGCAGCAATTAAGAGTCACGGCTAACACACACATACTTCGGCTTGGCCAAAGTGATCAGTTTGCTTCTGAGCTCTATAGCTCCACATACCAAAATGCCGCACTGCTGAATGACCACTTGAACTTAACATCATGAAGGGCTTAATGAAAAACAAAAAACAAAAAAAATTCCATTGCAGCGTCAAGTGTTTTGGCTGATTTGACAGAAAAGCAGCAACATTAAAAGCGGCACCAACAAAACACTTTACATCTAAAGCTTTTATATTTTTTATATACATAAAAATATATAAACGAACATATATATTTATTTCTGTGGAAATCTGCGCATTCATCTGAAAGCCAAGAAAAAAACACACACACATAAAGAAGAAGAGACAAAACAAAAGGCAAGGCGACCTTCGTCAAGCTGGGCTGCATTACAGTTTGTTTTGTCAGCACTGCAAGTGGGCGTGGCTGCAATCAATTTGATTGCAGCTATAAATAGCTAAGGCTTGCAGTCTGCGGCAAACTGCTGGCGACGCCCATATGGCAAACGCAAAACAAAAAAGGCGACGCTTGGAATGCGCCTAATCGATGCAAAATCGCCCCAAAACTTGTTCTCTAAGCCTTCAATGCAAAAGAGTTGCAGCAGCAGATGAGTTGCTTGATTTGCCAGCGTGGACCACCATCAATGGAGATACTATGTGGCATAGTGTGGTTTCGTTTGGTTTGGTTTGGTTTGGTGGCTATGGGAAGATGGAATCATGTCTAATAACTGGAACTAAAGCATGCGCCACAAACAACGCAACGCAACGCAACGGAATGGGGCACGGGCATAGAGCAATTAGCGTTTGACCACAGAACGTAAAACAAAAAATTATGATAACAAATTAAGAAGAGGTAAAAAAAATGTTACAAATACTGGAATGTACGTGTTGTAAGTTAAGAAGAACAAAAAATACCCGCGGTGCTAGAACGGTTCAATAACCTGCCAATCGGCAATCGGCCATCGACTATCGATGCAGCGTTGGAATGCTTTCTCGACACCGCAACCCCTCTCTCTCTCTCTCTCTCTTTCGCTCTCTTTTGTAGCCAGCTGAGCGCTTTGAGGCAAGTATGGTTATTCGCAACGAAAAGGTTTTTTTTTGGTTTTTTGTGGCCAACATGCAAAGAACGTTGATGATTAATCAACGCCCACCCTTCCAGTCAATAAAGAAAAGAAGAAGTAACAAAAAAAATGGCTGGAATTTGTGGTTTTGTTCATTGCACAGTGATAAGGTTAGAGTTGTTCCAATTCACAAACAAACATTGTTGAAATACTCCCCCCCTCTCTGCGTAGCCTGCCCGATACGACATTCACTTCGGCGCATTTCTCTAGCTTGAGTTATATTCGACTCGATTCTCAGTGCTCGGTTTCTTTGGTTTGCTGCTCATAACCCATTTTCTTCATTGTGTGCGGCTCTGTTCGTGCAACGCTTCGAGGCAGCATTTAATTGATCGGATTCACTTTGATTGATCGGATCGTCGCTGTTGATAATGGTACCGTTAATTTGGTAAATTATTTTGCATTTAGAAGCAAAAAGCAATCCATTTTCATTGTGGCTTCTTCTTCCATCACATTAATGCTCATCATCATGAACATAATGATGGTGCTAATGACGTTGGCATGGCCCTGGTTAACAATAAACTTTGTAAATTCTGTAAAGGTTAATGGTTGACGGGCATAAAGAACTCCTATAACAAATACAACTCAGCTGGACGGGATTCTACAGCTAGTTGTTGGAAGAAGAAAGAATTTCAATAGAAGCTTAAGAATGTGCGTTATAATAGAATTTCTCAAAACAACGGTTATTTTTAGCAAGCAAAAAAGGTTCTTATACTTTAAACATATGATATCATCTGTTAAAAAGTAGCAAAATATTTTCAAGTTGTTGGTCATCTAAGATAATTTTAAACAAACAGAAATAAAGTGTTCTAATAGAAACAAGTGCAAACTTTGCAGTCGAACGCAACCGACTGCGGTATACTCGATGATGCGGCAGGGGCGTTCAATGATTGGCTGATGCAGATCTAGCTCTAGCTCAAAAACTATGAAAGAAACACGCATTCCACATTGACACAAAACAAATCACATAATTATAAGTGCAAAAATTACCAAACAAGCACATATTACGATCTCGACATAAGAAACTCTTCCATTGATAAAGCATGACAGCTGGAAGCCAATAAAAAAAAAAGAATTTAAAAAAAACACTCCTACGGTTTCATTCACTGTCAGATTGGCTGCCAGTTAATAAGCCGCTGTCTGGTCCTGAGCATGAGACATGCAAATAATTCGCAGCTCACCTTTCCCCCCCGCAAGCGATGCTCCACTTCCCCAAAGAGAGACAAAATGTACCGTTTTGTCGCCTGAGTGACACAGTATCGTGATACCGAAAATAAAAACCGAGAGTCGTCGGGTTAAGCAACATGCCAAAATGGAGGTCAAACTCATAATTCAATTAGGAACCTGCAGCGGTGGTGTCACTGCATGCCGAACCCTCAAAATATATTCTGCCCACTGTGCGTTTGCCAAAACAAAAGAAGCACACATACTTTTTTGTTTGCTCATTTGTTGTTTTGTTTTTGCCGGGCCATGTAAATCGACATCGACGACGATCAAAAGTTAAATTTCTGTTTGTTTAAGCCTTCACTTTTTTGTGTTTGTGGATTGCGGCTGAGACTGTCGGCCGTAGACCGGAGACTGGAACTGTGGGCCATGAGTCAGCGGCAGTGCGATTGGAATTCTGCGCGCTTTTGAGGATTTATTAACAAGAATAATAAAAACCGAAACAGAAACACAAAGAGCCGGCAGCAGCTACAAACCGGTTGGCAAAAGTTTTGTTCGTTGGCTATATACCCTTTGATATTGCAGAGCCAAGGGTATGCCTAACCCATGAAAAAGAAATAGCTTAACAAAAACTATGTCCTTTGATAGTTATGGGCTTCAAATTTTTGATTTTAGGAATGTGTCAAGTAAAGGAAGGAAATCCTCTGATACCAAATAAAAATGGTTTACTTGAAAAGAAGATAAGTTATTGATAACTACAATAGCTATAATCTGCATTAACAAACGATAAAAAAGGACTTGCCAGCAAAAAAAATTAAGAAAGACGAAAATATTCGACTTAATACTATAGGGTAAGCTCAAGTCAAGAGCAACGATCACAAAAACTCTAAGAAGTCTTCTTTTTTTGTTGTTGTTGATTTTTCAATGTGAGTTTTAAGGTTTTTTTTTTGGCTATTTTTGTTTGGTAGCTTACCTGTATGGAGCTGGCGACCGATGCGGAACTGAAGCTCGCATTGCTAGCCGCATCCGAAACGGAGAGGGGCGTGAATTGCTGTTGCCGTCGCTGCGTTTGTTGGCCTGCTGCTGCTGTAGTTGCATCCTTTGAGACGGCGGACTTGAGTGCGGGCAGCAGCAGTTTGGATACAGACAGTTTGTCCGTTTGACCATTGCTGTTGTTGTGTTGTTGTGATGTTCCCATTGGCTTTGTCCATTTTGCAGCTATCCAGTGGCATTGTCGCCATCGCCATCGCCGACGCCGACGCAGTTGTAGTTGCTGTTGTTGCTGTCGTCGTGGCTGAGCTCTGCTGATGATTTCCGTTTTCTTTGTGATTTCGCATTTTCATTTAAGTAATTGCTGCTGAACTGTGGATTATGAAGTTTTCGTAGCGTCTCGTCTCGTTTTGTTTTGTTTCGTTGCGTTTTTTTCCACCTTTTAGTATTTTGTTGCAGCGATTATTATGTTGATGTTGAAATTGTTTTAACACCTTGTTGCCAGCATTTTGGCGACTCTAAGAAAAGATCACGCGATTAAACAAAAATAAATAAATAACAGCACCAAAAACACACACAACACAAATTATGCAACACAAATGTGTAAATATTTCACTTTTATTTCTTTTTAATTTTTTAGTCGAAATTATTATTTTTCATTTTGTCTGGCGACATTTTTTTTGCTGTTGCTGTTGCACTTTTTGTTATCGCTAAGTGTTGCGCATCTGTGGAATGCAGGCCCCAAGAGGAAGCAGCTGACAAAGAGACGAAGCGTCGGCAACAAAATACGAATCGATTGCTTTGGCCAAGTTATTTGTTGTTGTTGCTGTTTGTTGTTTGTTGAGTTATTTGGGTTTTTGTGTAATATGCGGCCAGCCACCACGTATTTTGCTGTGATGCATTTTTGTGTGAAAAGTGAACCAGGTTTACATAACATTGACCCAAGAGGGCAACCGCTGACAGACCGCTGAGAAACCCCAAACCTCTCCATTCCCCTATTTGGCATTCCACAATATCAAACGTAAGCCAATAAACAAGTTTTTTTTTAAATATATATATATATATATTTTCAAATGCGATTTGTTTGCCGACTGCATTTTGGTTACGTTTCGTTGCCCACGCACAGCAGCAGCAGCAGCAGCAATAGTTCCGTCTACATATGCCCAGCTCCCTCTCCTCTAACCCCCCGCTCCGATAGCCTGTTTCAAATGTCAACTGAGGCAGTTGGCTGGCATGTCAAATGGGCGCCTCAGTTGCATCTTGTGTATGGTTTCTATGCAAATTGCTGTCCATTAATGCCAACCTAACTGCCCCGTAAACTTCAAGTGTTTAATGCATAATTATGAGGCTGTGCCTTGCGTAAGCGGGCGCCCAAGAACTGCAACCAAGCACACAACACTAACAAAGACAGCAAATACTACAGTGAAGGCTTGGAAATTTGAATCTTTAAAGACTTAAATCAATTAACAATTTAATCACTATTTTAAACATCGAAAGAATTTAGCTTATAAACCCAAGAAATTTAGAACTTTCCTGCTATTTACTTCTACTTATAATAATAAAGGAACTTTTTATTCATATTAAATCTTATATCAAATGCAATCGATGCTGCAATCGAACCTTTACTGTACTGCAAAACTGGATTCTGAAGGCATCGTTGACAAAACCCCAACGCTTGCCACAAAATGCCAGCCCAAGTCAACCAAAGAATTCAGACTAGGCAATGGCTGGGCTAGAAAGATGGCTAGAAGGAGAAGAAGAAGATGCAGAAGCAGAAAAGAAGCCTGTTTGAGGGGGCAAAGTACGCGACGGTTGCAGATAAATCTACGACATACAACAACAAACAGCCTGACTGCCAGGCAAGCCTAGCAGAATAGCTAAAGCCTGGCTAGCCTGGCTGACTGCCTGCCTGGAAGTGCAATGACATTGCGATCTGCAGGCTGCTGTTGCTGTCGCCAGTGTTGTGCCCAGCAGCATCGCTCTCTATGTGTGTGTGTGTGTGTGTGTGAAAGCTGCTGCCTTAAAATAGACAACAACAATTCGTTAATTATGGCCCCAAGGAGCACTCTTAAACTTTACAGATCGAAACAAAAGCCTTTGGCTATTTTCAGTTCCACTAATGGAGTCGATTTTTCGGCCACTAGACGACAACACAACATTGTCTACGGCTTGTTATTGTTGTTGTCTCTCTTGTCTAGCTTAACGGTAAGTATTGCCATTTTGTTGTGGGGTTTTTTCTGCTTTTGGCTTTTGCGCTAAAAGCGAAATTAGACACTTTTGCCGACATCGCCAATCAAATTCAACAACTTGGACTTTGAAATGCAAAATGACAGTTTTTCGAATTCTGAAATGCGGAAAAACATCAAGTTATACAATGGCGCCAGCAACAGCGAAATGGGCACACTACCCAATTCCCAGCTGCGAAATGAGTGCTACCCCTGTGACTCTGACTCCCCTTTTGACACCCCACGCATAAGAGTCACACCCAAGAGAGAGAGAGAACAAGTTTATGAGCACTAACTAACTGCTTTTGATATTAGTAGTCCAATAAATTCCACACAGACTCGCGAGGTCAAAAACAGGCTATGGCACTAATCAGACGATGTCGATTATGTCTGTGTGTGTGCGTGTGTGTTACAACAAGATGAGTGAAATGATCACTTTCCAGGTGCGTGTGTATGTGTGAGATTGTTGATCCTAAACAGGAAATTTTATAATAGATTGATTTAAATATACGTGCTTGCTCTCTCTATGGTATTTACTGTGGGAATCAAGAAGCCAGCTGGAAAGCAAGAATGAAGATCATATCTCAATTATTCACAATTAAGATTTTTTTCTATCCATTGAAAGCGGAATTGTTAATCGACCAATTTAAACATACTATTTATGTTGATATTCAAGCATAAAATGAGCATAATTAACATAATGTTGAACATTTTTGTCTGAATCAATGTCAGAGCAGAACAAATAGATAAATTGCAATTTTCTTAAAGCGAAAAGAAATTCAAAAAATGTTCATTTTTCCTTTATACAAAGATTTCCCATTTTATAAGTATAGTTTTAAAGCCCAACCTGTTTGGTATTAGCGGCCGTGTCATTTGGAGTAAAAAAGTCTTATCAGCTGCAGATTTTTAGCAATGCTGCCGCACCTCGGTGTTGGAAAGAGTTGTCAAAGATTGAGATGAATGATAAAGATAACACAAACACATACAGAGAGTGCACTGTGTGTGTGTGTGTGTATCTGTCCCTGAACTGTGCTTGCCATAAATTCCGCTCAAATTGCTGTAGTTGTAGTGTCAGCTACTAACAAGCGTAACAAAGTGCCTAACCAACCAACAACAGCAGCAACAGCAACAATATGAATGAAAACTGTTACCTGAAACGCTTATGTTGTGATTGGGTTTACCTGCGAATTCTCTGCGCTGCTGTAGGGCTGCCTTAACCTATGTTAAGCTGTTAGCTGCTGCGATTCATTATAATTTTTGTTAATTCTCACAGGTAGAGGTAGCGTTGAGCGGGGCAAAGGTGAAGATTGCATGGCGCTGAGACATTCACACAACACCAACACGACGCATAAATTTACAATTAAATTTAATTCGTTCGTTGGATTTCCGCACAACAACAAAAAACTAAAAAGCAAA
This sequence comes from Scaptomyza flava, assembly GCA_030179655.1. Lineage (NCBI taxonomy): Eukaryota > Metazoa > Arthropoda > Insecta > Diptera > Drosophilidae > Scaptomyza > Scaptomyza flava. The sequence goes on along the minus strand of JARNME010000404.1, from coordinate 84,746,565 downwards.
ACCATAACAACAACAAAAAAGGGCTCCAACAACAATCAACAATTGTTGCAGGCAAAACTGGCATATAGCAATTGCATTTTGTGGCAAGTTCAACGTCTTCTTTAGTGCTTGCCGAGCAACGCTTGCAGCAGCAAAACTACAAAAAAAGTGCAAAAAACAATATGAAGAGAGAAAGAAATATACATATAAACATGTATGTATGTATGAGACTCCCAAGCGCGCTTCTTGGTAAGAGAAACAGCAACACCCGCACACACACAGACACGTTTTTGCCTGGCATCATTCATCCTCAATGCCACAACCTCAACTCATTTTTGTCTTTCTGCCACGGTTTCCACCGATATCTTCAACTGGCGGCTGTCAACATATCGCAGTTTTTAGCCTCAGCATATTAGTTTTACTTTTGGCTACCTAGCTAGCTATTTCGCGTTGAGATTTCAGTTAGAACTCTTTGGGATACCAATGCTGATCTCGCTTTACTTTCGACGCGCAGCGGGCAGGATGTGAAGGTCGGCAGTGCTAAGGCACAAGGTCGTCGTCGTCGTCGCTTTGCTTATCACCTGGGCAGAGCGTGGACCAAAAATGTCAAATATTTAGTAAGTGTGTTTTTACGTCTGTGTGTGTCTGTGTGTTTGTATGTGCCGCAAATATTTGCACAGCACATTCCAAGCACAGCGCAAATACAAATTGTAAAACTCGCAGCGTAACGGGAGCAGCACAAAAAAAATATTACTACAACAAAAGCAATTAATATATTCAGAGAGCAAGAAAAACCAAATCGAGAAGAGAGCTTTTTGTCCAAAGTGCATTCGAGAGATGATATAATTACAATGTATTTAAGTACATGTATATAAATAAAAGTATTCATGTAAAAGAATTATGTCTTCATAAACTAGCCAAAAATAGTTTACTTGGCAAGCACCCCATCAAATTAGCTAAAAACTGAAACTGCAGATATAAAAACCAACTTAAAATACAGTTTAATATCATAGTTTCTTAGCACGAGGAATCCCTAATTCAAAATTACCATTCATTTTAGTCTATAAAAATCAATAAAACATTTAAATCCATCTTTTAAAGCATAAGAGAAACCCATTCTCTTTACTGCGAAACTTAAGTTAAGTCTCCCAAGCATGTAAAGTGTGATATAAGTTGTTACAAACTATATGCAATATACTCAAACTCATTTAAATGAATACAAAATATTTTTTCACATCTTTGCAATTTCACATTCCTCGTTTATTGCACTGTGAATTGAAGCAAGTGATATACATTTAAAATAAGTGGAAAATTCATGATGACAATGTTATTTCGTCGAAACTCATTTCTCGCTTATTTCAATGTCTGTTTGCTATTTGCTTAACTGTTCCAGTCATTTAGGGCAAAATGTTGTGCGCAATTAGTTGAAATGTTTTTTAATTCTTTTGTTTTCTGTTATTGTGTGTGTGTGTAAAAATTAGCTCTGAATTATAAACGATATGTACTTTTCTGTTTTTAAGGAAATCAACAGCGAAAATGTATCTTAACAATTTACAATGACAACGTACGTACTCGAAAAAAGTACTTGAATTTCTGTTGATGATACTATTTTTGCTGTTTGCAGTACTTAGTTCTGAGAGATAAGATTAAAATTCGACTTAGCGGGGGATGATAAGATAAAAGAGCGAATCTTTACTCTCCACTCAGCTCTAGCCACAACTCAAACTGGTTGCCAATGTGGCCTGACATGCAGCAACAAACAGATACACAATCCATCAGATACACATGGCAAGGTCGCCGTCGCCGTCACCACCGCCTGGCATGCAATCATCTTTTGTTGTTGTTGTTTTTTTTTATCGTCTTTTGATTAAATTCGAATACAACGTCGATGATCGTCTGCTGCTGTTCGTATGAGTTGTAGCTCAACTAAGAATTGAATCAATCTCGCGCACATTTTTCGGAGCGATTCTGAATGTCGGGCCGTGTGAGTGTATTGAACCCATCACTCCCACAACGCCGCAGTGCCCCCCACACCGCACCGCCTGATACGTACATACATATAAATAAAGCAAACAAGTTTGTTTTGAAATTCTTTTATATGTATGTAGTATGTATGAAGTACTTATTGTTGTTGATGCGATGTCTCAGTCTGTGACAGTTTAATATAAGCAAAGTAAGTAAATCGTCACATTTCGATTTCGATTCTGACTTTGATTTCTATGCCCCATTTGGTGGCAAGTCTATAACTGATGCCTGCGTCATAGCGTTAGTCACTTTTTTAAGTATTTATATAAATTTGTTCCGCTTGGGTTTTTACAATAAAATTCGCAAAAAATAATATGTTTTAAGTTCTGTGTTCGAAATTCCTATACTTTTGAACAAGAGGCTCAATCTTAGCCTACTTTTTGGCTAATAGTTTTCAGCTTAGCAACTCTTAAACTTCCTGCATTTGCAAATGTTCAAAACAATCATTATCTTTGCGCATTTAACACTCGTTTTGTCATTTGAACTCTTTATTTTTAAGTTTTGTCAGCTCATTTTATCAGTTCTGACCCCAAGTACATGTTTTTTATATCAGCTGCTTTAAGAAAACTCAAAAATAAGTATCAACTTTTGTATTTGTTCAACAAATCTCATCTGGCGCCAATGAAAATAATCCAAAACACGTACGGGTTGCCTTTGGTCTGTGCAAATATCTATGTATGTATGTTTGTATATGAATAGTTTTTATGGCAGGGAAGAGTTTTCCCAAGTGCAACTAACTGCCAATTGGGCGGCGGCAGCTGCTCTCCAGCCAGTGCTCCGCCTCTGCCTCTTCTTGCAAGTTGCAAGTTGTGTGTGTGTTAGTGTGTTTGAAGCGCGGAAAATGGTAAAATGCAGCCGCCAAAAACTGGTCTGCCTTAGGAAAATGTTGATTGCAACGGCAACGGGACGGGGCAGTGGGGCTAACGGTGCACAAAAAATAAAAAAAAATAAAAACAAAAGAAAAACTATGAGCAAAACTTGTTGTTGGCCTCAAAGCGCAAGATGGAGTTGCCAAAGAAGAAGAAGAAGCACCAGCAGCATATGCAGAAGCTTCTTGCCACCCGCTAGCGACGGACGGGCAGCAGCCATAGTTAAATAAAGAAAAAGAAGAAGCAGCAACAGCAGCAAAAGCACAAGAAACACTGTTTTTGTAAGCGGAAGACAAAAACATGTTGAAGGCTGCCGCAAAAGTTTTTCTTTTCAATTTGCTTCTTTTTATGTACAAATGGATTTTGTTTATGTTTGCTGAATATTTGTAATTATTTATTGCACATTTTACACGGAGCGGTGCAGCGCTCAATTTGCCGATGTGCAGTTGTTTTTGTTGTTGTTGTAGCACTTTTGTTTGCTAGCAGAACGCGTGATAAACACCGTTACGTTTACTCAACACGCACTCACACACAGACGCACACACCGTTTAAAACACACCGACCTGCACAGTTTAGAGTTGTCAATCCAATATTGAAACCGTTTGTAAACAGAGAATTGATAATTGAATTGAATATTTATTAATTTGTATTTAATTATTACAAAGTGTGCTTACTCTCTTGTGCACACAGTTAAAGACACGCATACACAGCAGCAAAACACACAGACACGTTACGCGCGGCCAATGAACGCGGCATGAAAACCTTTTGCTTGCTTGCAAACTGCACGAGACGAGAGTCAAAAGTGGACTGACACTGGAGACTGAGGCGCGATCAGGCAAAGCTCACGGCGGCAGAGACCAACACCTACACACACACACACACACACATGTGTACACAACAACTCTGAGACCCGCTCTCACAGCGGCAATTGCGAAATTGTTTTTCTTCGGCCACAAAAACCACAAGCAGCTCAAGATTGAGAGTGGGAGAGAGAGGAGAGCAAACGAATAGTTCATACATACACATGCACGTATGAGTGGTAGTGACGGAATCTTAAGTCTGCTTTACCTGCGCTGAATATTGAAAACCCCAGTGGAAATTTGGACATTGCTCATTATGTGCTACATATGAGAAGTAATTCCATTTGGTAAAAACGTTTGCTAATGGGGGTCAGTCTTATCAAAGGCCTGCGCGTAGCAAAAGCAGAGCAAACCAATAGCATAGGCAACGACAATAACAACAACAACATTAACAGGTATTTTTATTGAAAGTCACTTATCTCAGCTGTCAGTGAGCGCGCCTGCAAGACGTTCGCGTGTTTATGTATGCGTGAATGTTTTGTGCCGCTCAGAGCGTAAAAGAGAGGCGCAGCACACATACAGACAGCATGAAGTCAAGCACTCGCTCACTCACTCGCCACTTAATCAGGCATTGGATAGAACCTGTTGCGCGTGCTATGCCGTCCATTTCTTGCTAAAGAACAACAAGAACAACAACACATGCGACAAGCAAGAACCTGTTGCGGCAACAGCGTCGGCAGCAAGAGCTACAGCGGCCTGCACTTAGCCAAAATTCGTGCGGGCTAAGGCACAAACAAAGAAAGTATAGCATAAAACAAAAAGAAAACGCAACAAGAAGCAGCAGCGCAAAATGAAGAAAACGTTGATAAGCAAGGCCGAGCGAGCTAAGCCGAGCTGAGCTGAGCTGCCTGAGCTGTTGCGGCGCTGCACTTCAAAGTTGATTTATTTGATGCTGCTTCTTCTTATTGTTGCTGCTGTTGTTGCTGTTGTTGTTGCTATGGCACTTTTGATTTTCAGCGCAAGTCAATTCCAATTAAGTAAAGCAACAGCAGGCACAACACCGAAGCGACCACCAACGTTGCAGCATCCCGAGTTACCAAAATAAAAAGGCAAAATGAAAATATTAAGGCCAATATGTGTGCCCAATTTTACGATTTGATGACCGTTAAATGCAAATCGTCACAAACTCACAGTTTCATTTTGCAATGTTAGCCAGCTGCTAATGAGTCTATTCTTAATGCTGTATGCTTAGTAGGTACAGTGGTTACTGGCGAAGGTGAGTTTAGATCAAAAACTAGTTATAGCTCAAAGTTCCCAAGACGTTCCCATTTTGCGAACAACTACTGTATTCGTATTGACATGCAGTTATAACCAATGAGCGTGTCGCTGTCTAACGGTACAAGCGAAAGGTGGCAACATGCAAATTGCCACTATACAATAGCATAAACAAGAATCAAAATTCCCAAAAAGCATCGACAATAATCAACGGGTTCTTAAATTCTAAACTCAACTTTCGTTGCCTCTTCTCACAGTTCATTAACCGATTTTTAATAATAATGTCAAAGAAAATGCTCAGCCATCTCGTTAGATTCTATGCACGCAAGCTGCCAAAGTTCACAAGTCAGCCTCGGGGGCGTTTTTGCCGCTAACCAAACCAACATAACTCACCGAGATTATCCAGCATGCGTTTAAAATGGGTAAAATGGGCCAACAACAAGTTCCAGGCAAAGTTTCGCGCCTAGGAGATGTAAGCTCTTCTCCAATTAATCATTGATTTCGTTTTTTTCTTTTGGTGGGCGCTCACACATTTTTTTTTCTATTTCTGTGGTTAGCAAAACAATAAACAAGTTTTGCCTAGCTCCAAGTGAAGAGGAAGAAGCATGGAATGTGCCGCGACTATCAATCAATTATTGTCTTTTGTCTATGGTCAAAGCGGCCATTACCAAATCTGTAGCTCGGCAAAGCGCTTTGAGTTGACCGAAACAGACTGGACCGGTACTCGACTTTCCATTGGAAAAGCCCTCAATATAATAATCATAATAATAATTCCAGCCAACCAGCTGCTGGTGCTGGCCATGCTGAAGGTTACGCTTGTCGCAGAGATAGACAGATACAGATAGTAAGTGGTTGTGGGAGCGGGAGCATTCGCTGTTTAAGTATTCAAGTGCGAAACGCTGGCGCGAACAGCACAACACACCCAGTTCCAGTTACAGGCCAAGACGAGCTGATATGAAATTATTGCTGGCATTTCACGTGGGAAACGCTATAGCCAAAATCACATAATTCGGCCCTTTGCAAAAAAACAAAACCATTGTTATACCCTGCAGTAGAAATGTTTGTGTATTGAGCTTAAATACAAACTTCTGCAATATGCAAAAAGAGATAAAAGTAGTATCAAGTATCGATACTCAGCACGAATAAATTTCCCTTCATAAATATTTCCCTTAGCTTTAAAGAAAGGTAATACAGGGTATTTCCTTATTAAGTACTCATGCACTTTTGTTGGGAGGGGATTGTCGTTCAGGGCTGTTGGAAGCGCAGTCTGCATGCGGCTTGCATTTCAAGTGAGCGCCTTCAATGACGTCACCAGCTGACGCTGCCCTATTGCTCCATATGTTTCAATTTGCATGCAACATGCAGCGGCGACCAACAATTCAGCTGTCAGCCCTAAGCAGGCGGAGATAGGCAGGGCATACGAAAGGTATTATGACACAGAAAAGCCAACACACAAATCTTTACATTTTTAGATAAAGATGCGAGCGAATAGCTGCAGTTCACGTATTTTCTTTGATATTATAAAATGCAACAAAAGGTCGAACTCCCGCTACGCAACGCAAAGCATCGGCGCACAGTTCCGCGATGATGTAAACAACCGAAAAATGGAAATGAATAAAGATACAGCGGGTGACCCGAAACTATTTAAAATACATAAATCCATGTATTTATACATACGATTTGGACAAAATAAAAAAAAAAAGAGGAGCATGTGAGACATAAAAAATATGGGGAACTGTAGCCGTTCCTCTGGCCTGGCGGCATATTTTGTGACTCTATCTGCCCGCAGGCTATTGCTGCCACAGCACTCTGGCAGTCAGTCAGTCAGTCAGCGAGTTCGTCTAATTGGATTTGCGCGCTTGTGCGTAACTATAAATCACAAACAGAAGACATGAGCTTGGACCAATAACCGGTTTGGATTGCCAAGTCACCCGCTTATAAACAAAACTTCAGAGCTGCGGAAACCCATAAAGCTTTTCGACTATTTGTTAAGTGACCAAAACGGTAACAACAACATCAACAACAACAACAACAGCAGAAACCGGCAACAAGAAGCGGCAGCATTTATATGCTTTAAATCTTTTTCTTAACTCATAAACAATATAAAGAATAATTATGCTGCGGCATGAGCTGTAATATTAGCTTACGCAAGCTTTGGGCACCGTTTTAAGCACTTGAAAAGTTTATATTAATTTAGTCATGAAATGTGTAACCACATCAAGTATATATGTACAGCTGGGAAAGTTAAAATAGCACCGCGAAACTACTTTTTCGTACAGACCAAAAATCAGACATCAAGTTCTGCAATTTTTCCAATCTTTCAGGAATGTGAAAAAGTTAAGAAATGTTCCTTACAATTGTTATGATAACTCATAAATTTATAACCGGGAGCCTAGCATTTTACGTCTGACCGCCTGTTTCTCAGTTTTTGATCAATCAAGCAGCTCGGACAACAATAACATAAAGCTGCCATTCAAATGTAAGATATGTGTAAAGTGAGGCTTTGCAAGAGTATATAATATTCGGCATGCCGAATAAAGCACCCTTTTTTATGCTTTTTAATGTTCAGATTCATGTAAAACAGTCGTGTGAAATTTATTTATGACACCCAACAAACAAAATGCCTTCCACTTGCTAGCACATAAGTCTTGTTGGAAAGTTTCTTGTAAAAATGTGACATTCTTGGAAACAGCCTTTTGCCATAGAGACTTGCACTTGTAACGCGTTGTAATTTGATTTATTTTTTTATATTTTTTTTAGTTTTTTGGTGTAAGCGGATGTTGTAAGCTTATCAATTGCAAATCTCCATATACACGGTAAGACTAAATACACATTGCGTAGTTGTAAAGTTTGTTCTAGCGAAAACTAAGCTAATAACATGTAAAAAATTAACCAGAACCAGGAATTTTGCTGTTCTGCTGCTGTTTTGCTTGTTGGCTTTTTGTGTGTGTGGTCTGCTTTTTTTTTTGTCGGTCTGTCTGTCTGCCTGTCTCTCAAGCCCTATGTGTGGCTTGAACTTTGCCAGGGAACTTGTTTGGTGTAGCGGCTGTCGCTTCCTGCAATTTATTTAATGTCATACAAGCAACGACAGGCAAGGACATTGGCCGGGCTATTCAATTACCGAAAAAAAATTATTGAAATCCAATATGCTGAAACATGTGTTGTTGCATTCCAGTATCAGCTTTTAAAAAGGCGCCGCATTTCAATCGTTATTCGCACAAAGTACTCAATAATAAGGTGGCAACGCCGTGAAGTCGGCAGCTGATATCAGCAAAAAACGATGATTGTGTAAAACTGCAGGTGATATTTTTTGACAAGACATGCAGCTAGCACAAAGGAAATTTTAGTGGATGGAACATCTGTAAATAGACTGTCTTATAAATATATTCTCAATATTTAAATGCACCGACACATTCCAAATGGCTGGCACAGAAAGTACTCAGTCACCAGATGGCAGCACTGTGCAGCCACCAGCTGATTTCAAAAGAGATAAAAACAAATCCGGAAACTGTTGATTGCCTTGTTGAACACAAAGAAAACAGAGGGCTTATATCCACGTTGAAAATGTAAAAAAGTGACCCTTAATCAGTCACACACAATGCATTCCGCCCAGGCACGCAATAAAATATTCAAAACATGGTCGGGCATCAGCGAGGTGTCCATCATCAAAGAGGTTGCCACCAAGGGCGAACACATCGATCTTTGCATGGAATACTGGGCTGCCAAGCGTAAACTACCTATTTCCGAATATCGAAATTACTTCTACGATGTGGTGCAGGCTTATGTGCAGCGCCTGCTTTCCGAGCGACTCGTTTGCAAGGCAGACAACGTCCTTCACAATGTTGATCGAGATGTCAAGTGCTTTTTCTATCAATATGCCTGCGAGTGCGACGATAAGGATTTAAGTGAATTTGTGCTGGATCATCTGCGCTGTCGCGAACCGCAGCTGTTTGACCAGGAACAACCGGTGCTGGCCTATTACTGGTCTCTAGTTCAGCAGCTACGCGAATGCGGCGATCTTCTTGCCAGGCGCAAGGCTCAACTGCCACGTGTGCACATCGAGGCATTGATGTCGCTGCCCGAACAGACGCTGCATCAACTGCTCGTCGAACTTTACTTTGCCAATGGCAATGAATCCCTGCTGCCGGAACTCAATAAACAACTCGTTTGGCAACATCTGGTAGACACTGGACAGCTAGATAAATTACGTCGCTGGTGCTGGTGCTGCAGTCAGGATGCAGCGACAACAAGTGCACTCAAGCTGCCGCTGGAGAAAGCTTACGCTCAGTGGCGCATCGAGCCACTTATGTATGAGTATGCTCTGGAGCATTTGGAACATCCCTGTGAGCCACTTCGAAATTATTTTGCAAGTGCTGGTTATTTCCTTGCTTCTGAATCGAAAAATATGTCAACGTTGCTGCGCCGTCTCTGCACCATGCAGAGCCTCGAACAGCACAAGGAACTGATCAGCCGGCAGCCATTGGCTCAACATCTACTCGAGCGTGGCTACTATTCACTGCTGCTGCTCCAATGCGTGCCCGTCTCAGCGCTGGAGCAACTGACCGGCCAGAATGAACCACTACTGACACTATTAATTGCCCTAAAAACTCATGATCTTAAGCAGCGCGAAGGATTCGAACTGGTGAGCATAAAACGGGTAGAGCCCGGAAATTTTGATTTCTTATTAGTCTAAATTAACACGGATTTCAACAATTTACCTTTAACAACTGTTTCGGTTATGCCTCGCAGATATCACAAAGTGTTCAAAGCTATCTGGAGCGCACTCACAATGCAGCAGAATCGCTGCAGGAGCAACCATTGCTGACATTCTATGACTTTCTTTGCCATGAGCCGAATGTGCGTGCGCTGGAGGCTTTTCTCTCATCCAGCAATCTGAGTCGAGTGCCCTATTTGAAATCGTTGATGATGCGTTTCGAGCAATATACACAAAGCAGCTCATCAGCTTTGCCGACGGCCCATGAGCTCTTCCACAAGTTTAAGCAGGTGAATTTTGCGGTGCTTGCAGCAGCGGGTCATGGCGAGATGATTAGTTTCTCCAATCCTCGGTTGAGTCAACGTTATGCACGCAAAGCGCAGCTAAACTACACACATTATTTGAAGCAGCAGAGAAGCGCTTATGCTGTTTATTATTTTCTAATGGAGCAACTGCAGCTTTATGGCCAGATAACACGGATACAGCTGTTCCATGCATGCGAGACGGCCACACAGCTGGCACTGCAGCACGCTGGCGATGAAGAGCTGGTGACGCACTGCGTCGCTTGCTGTGAAATGTTGGATTTCGATACGCAAACATTGCGCAGCTTTTTGCATCTACAGCGACTGCTGCCTGGAACTACTGAAGCAACTGGGAATTACACCATGCAGCTGCAAAACTGGGATCAGGCTTTGGTCCAGCAGCTGTCTCAAAAACCCGAACAGTTTCCCTTGGAATCTTACCAGGCGTTGATGCGTCTTGCATCACGCAACATACAGGGCAAGTGGCCATCGGCGCTACTGCAACATTTTGCGGCAAGCAATGATTGGTGGCATCTACTACTGCTCTTCCAATACTTTGATTTGCCTTTGAGTGAATTGAAACAACTATTGCCACATTTCAAGTGCAGCGCTTTGGGTGTCCATCTGTTGCGCGCCCTCAGCTATGAGTGCAACCATGAGCGGCACCATAAGCGTGCCAGCAACCGTCGCAATGATGGACAAACCAATTCCTCACAAGAAACCATGACGAACTCCTCACACAGCTCGGGTCTGGAGGCGAATTCGCAGCAATTGCAACGCGATGCTGGACAATCCATGTGCCAATTGCTCACGCACAATGCTCAACAGGATTTGTTTGCGATTGTTTTGTGCAGCAGCAAGAATCTCCCGGAAGAGAGCATTACAGACATCAATAAATTTGTGGAGCTCATGCAGAGCGGTATCCAACATTCCACAGGAATTAACCTAATGAAGCACTGCGTCCGTCAGCAGATGCCTGTTCTAGCTGTTCTTGCAGCAACGCTCAGCGAAACGAATCGGGACTGGTGCTGGCTGCTTTGGCTAGCTGTTGCAAGTGGTCAGTGGAAAGAGCTTCTCCAGCAAGCAATTAAATGCAAGGAGCAAACCGAACTTGTTTGGTCTGTTATACGTGGAGCTGTCAGCGCTGGACATGTGAATGCGCTGCTACATAGCTTCTGCATCTTTCAGCCAGTAAGTAAATCTTTGCAAACTCAAAAAATAGGTTATTAAAGTTTTTGGTTCTGTTTATAGGAATGCAAATTTGTGCACCTTTGTCGTTTCCTTCAGTTGACGGCACAGCAGCAAGACTTTAGTGATGGAACGATTGTAGAGCTACGTCAATTTTTCTGCAGCTGGACCCAGGATGCAGTGCAGGTGCCACTCTGCGAGCCCCTTGCTCACAAGCAGCTGATGCAACGTTGCATTGGTTTGCTGCTGATGCAGCTGAAATCTAATTTTGATTGTGTTATGCAACAGCAAAAGTTTCTGGACTGCATTTGTCGCTCGGATGTGGGTGATATTTGTGATCTGCTGGACTTTTGCCTGTTGCACAGGATATTTGGTGTAGCAGCACCTTGGCTGCGACAACTTGGCATTGATTACGAGCAGCTGGTGAAGCGGGATAGTGCGGAATACAAGCGTTTGGTGGATGCACTGACCGAGGCCAAGGCGTATGAGGAGGCACTGCAGCTGGCGGCTTTGTTGCAACTACCATTAGCTGACATTGTTTATGCCAAATGGCTGGCAGAGCTGGAGACTGGACAATTGCGTCTGCATGCGGAATACGAGCAAGAGATCGATCAACATGCTCTACCACCTGCCATATTGGTTAACTTTCTACTTCAGGCAGCTGCACAGCAGACGGATCATCAATTGCGCCGTCGCTATGAGCTACTCCAAAGTGCTTTGGGTGTCATCAAACAGCATCATTTGTTTCCCAATGAATGTTTTGATCGCGATCAGATTGAGTACGATATGGTCTTGTGCTATTTGCAGTTGGAGCCGGAGCAAGCTTCATCTGTTACCATCTATCATTCCGAATACTTTGAGCAGATCATGCAACAGGAACGCTGTGTGCTCTACAAATCCTTTTCAGAACTGAAGGAGCTGGCCGGCATTGAGGATCTCAGCATTGCTAATAAGTCGCAGCTATCAATAGAGATGGAGCAGCGTCTAGATGAGCTACTCAATCTTCTTCTGGATGAGGGTGATATTGTGGAGGCATTGCGTCTTCAAGAACTCTTTGAATTTCGACCAAATGACTTGCGTTTCATTGTCTTTGCCATGGCCTTGGCTGAGGGCATGACTAGCATTGTGAATCTCTCCAGCAAGGAGCGTCAGTTGCTCAGTGATATAGAGAAAAGTGCTTTTCCGAAGTTTAATCGGTTGACACTCAATCAAAGTCCCATGGCTAGATGTAGCAGTGATTTATCTGGTAGCTGCTCTACGCTCGAGTTTGAAGAGATACCCTCGAAAGAGAAGCAACAAACGTTGGACGCGCTATTGGGCATTGGTTCCAAGCTCAAACATGGCATCGAACTTGGCAAACGTATTGTTTTATCTTATCGCGCCGCCATGTTTCTGGACAAGGAGTATTTGGATGTGCTACGCACCAAGGATGTCAGTGTGCTGCTCAAGAGCGCCGCTGAAGAGGATTGCCTGCAGCGTCTATTGGTTGTCAGCGATATACACATTTCTACGCGAATGACGCCTAAGGAGGTAAGCTTCTACTTTCGTAATAATTATAGGATTATCAGATTGATTATTTTGTATTTTGCAGATTGCAGAATCTGTGGCTTTGGAATTGACCACATGCATTGTGCGTCCACGCTTCTATATATTTCATGCCAGTCAGCAGCCGAGAAATGCGCCACGCAATGCAGATCTTTGGGGTCACAATATCGATCGCGATTTTCATTTGTTTCTGGAACTAACACCCAATACAACATTGTTGGGTAATTGTCTGCTGGAATATTGTGATGCACTCAAGGACTATCGTCGGTATCAGGACAACAAACCCTATAAACAGAGTGACGCCTTTGAGCGTCTCTCAGGCATTATAATGCAATATGGATTGCCCAGCAACATTAACGGCAGCTCTAGCAGCAATATGCCTAGTTCGCCTGGAAAACAACAAGTTCTGTCACACAAGAAGCAGAATCAAATCTATGTTGAATTATTGATTAAGGCACATTTGTGCTTTGTGCACGAGTGCTCCATGGAGGGCATTGCCAGTGTGTTGGAGCGCTCTAAATCGCTCAATGGACGGCTAACCAAAGCCAAATCCTGGTCACTTATTGTGCGCCTGCTCATTGGAATTGCGCGTTATCGTGAGATGTTCTATTGCTTTGATGCTCTCATTGAGAACGAACAGTTTGAATCGCTATTGGGACAATTTGATGATGATCAGAAGAGTGGTTTGCGACAGGCTATTTTGGGCTATCTGCGCGAATATAATCCCAAAAATGGCAAGGAACTGTTGCGTCTGGCCGCCCATCATTTTCTCATGTACAAAGAGCTGGCAGAGATGTGGACACAAGAGGCGCAGGAAGTCTTGGACAAAGTTCGCTCCACTGCTTCTGCTGATCCGTGCAAGCTAAAGTGCAGCCAAGAACTGCAAACGCTATTGCAACAGGCCCTGGAGAATTACACACATGCCACCGAAAACTATTTGCTGGACAACAAACTAATTCTGGCTCAGCTGAGTGTGGCACGTGCCGAACTGATGGCCATGCAACTGGATTTATGCAACAAGGCACTGGAAAAGCGTGGGGGAGGGGGATCCAACAGCAGCAGTTCAGCTTCTCTGTGCGTTAGTGTTATAAGCGTTCAGACACGTGATCAATTTCGGGAGTTGGTCAACACACAATTAAGGTGAGTCTGATTTTATATTTATTATAACAAAAAAAAAAAAGAAAAATACTTTCCCTTAGCGTGCCGCAATCTCTGATACTGAGTCGAGCCTATGGTTACGATGTCAACTGGAGCGATGCATTGTTAACTCAATTCGTGTTGCTGCAGAGGAACAACTATTTACAGGAATATCGTTGCCATCAGCGCATCAATGATAATGTCATCGAACAGATTGTTAAAGGGTAAGAATGAAATTAAACCAAGCACTCACCTGCAGGCTACAGTCTGGTAACATATCGTGTGTCATTCTAGTTATTTGCTGCACACTCAAAACAATCCGTCGAGTGCTAAACAGGAGGCATCTCTCGCTCAATTGGTGGAACTTATTCGATCCGTCACACTCAAATACAAATTGGCTTCCATTTTGGGGCTCAAAGCAATTGTGATGTCGCTGATCAACGATTCTACGGTGCACTATTTACGCGATACGAATTTCGGTCGCAATGAACTGCATAACGTTACGAATATGTGACCCAGAACATGTGATTTATACACTTTATTATACATTTTTATTGATTGTAATGCCAAATATATTATTAAATGGATAAATCTAATACAAGGCGCGCAATTCGACTGTAAAGGCAGGGCTGTCTGTCGCCACATGCGAGGACGATACTATTGTATTGCTTACAACTATCGATGGATCCACAGCAATATCGATGATTTGCTGGAAGTTATCAAACTTGTGAAGCAGTACGATTGCAATTATCTTCTGACACAAGTAAATAACGTGCGTAGTATTTTCCTTTTGATAAAAGACTCAATTTACTTAATTTCTTTGAACATAGTGTGTGTGTGTGTTTGAAATTCCTACACGACTTATAAGTTTATTTCTCTTTATATAGCATACACAATGGCACAAAGCAAACTGAATGATCTTGCGGGCAAGCTGGGCAAAGGTGGCCCCCCTGGTCTGGGCATTGGATTGAAGGTCTTGGCAGCTGTGGGTGCTGCTGCGTATGGTGTCAGTCAATCCTTATATACCGGTAAGTTGCTTATCATGTGAAATGCAGCAAAAAAAATATTTAAAAAACGAAGAAAACACGACTATTATTGCGGCATATGCACATAACCTCAAAGACGCACTGGTATGTGTTCCTGTGTATGAAGGCGCTTGCGGCATTTGTTGGATTTCATAACTAATTAAGTTTCTTGCACAATACATGATATTAATTAGTAAGTTTACGCAAAGTCCAATAGGAAACAATTGCAGAGCTGCTCATCTATTTTAGCTGTTTTGACATTGCTATGTGGTTGCATAACAAACATTTCATGTTTTTTCTCACTCCCTCTATTTGCAGTTGATGGTGGTCATCGCGCCATCATTTTCAGTCGATTGGGAGGCATACAGAAAGACATTTATGCTGAAGGTCTGCATGTGCGCATTCCATGGATCCAATACCCAATTATCTACGATATCCGCTCGCGTCCCCGTAAAATTTCATCACCCACCGGTTCGAAGGATTTGCAAATGATAAACATATCGTTGCGTGTGTTGTCGCGACCCGATTCCCTGAACTTGCCGTTCCTGCACAAGCAACTGGGCGTTGACTACGACGAAAAGGTGCTGCCCTCCATTTGCAATGAGGTGCTGAAGAGTGTCATTGCCAAGTTCAATGCGTCCCAGCTGATTACACAGCGTCAACAGGTTTGTTATAATTAAAATAAAAATTGTGAGCGTTTTGATATAGCTATATAACTCTTATGTAGGTCTCTCTGCTGATCCGCAAGGAGCTGGTAGAGCGAGCGCGCGACTTTAACATCATTTTGGATGACGTTTCGTTGACGGAGCTGAGCTTCGGTAAGGAATACACGGCGGCAATTGAGGCCAAGCAGGTGGCACAGCAGGAAGCGCAGCGCGCCGTCTTCTTCGTTGAACGCGCCAAACAGGAAAAGCAACAGAAGATTGTCCAGGCTGAGGGTGAAGCCGAGGCAGCCAAGATGATATCCTTTTTACAAAACAAACCTTAATACTAATATCTAACTACCTTATAGGCAACAATTATTTTTTCCATTTGGTTTGCACCTTAACTGTTATGTTTACTTAGGTTTGGCCGTCAAGCAAAATCCAGCCTACCTGAAGTTGCGTAAGCTGCGTGCTGCTCAAAGTATTGCCCGCACGGTAAGAAGAGTTTTAAGATACTATTGTTGTTCTCTTAAATTTGGCAAAAACTAAACTAATACTTTGTTTCCCGAACAGATTGCCACCTCACAGAACAAGGTTTACCTGTCTGCCGACAGTTTGATGTTGAACATTCAGGATTCAAGCTTCGATGACATGACTGAGAAGGTTTACAAAAGTAAATAACTCGTTTCGTCATTGAGATAACATTTAAGTTAAAAAGATAATTCAGCGAAATTTGTTATTGGTTTCGAGCATTGGCCAAAACACGTAGACAGTGTAATTGAGTTAACATTTTTAAATGATTCAATCTAATATCTCTTATTTTTTTTTTATCTCTTTGCCAACAAATTATCTATCCAATTCGTTCTGTTTAACGTTTCTTTTTAATCCTAAACGGGCAACGCAGTGCCAGACGATTTGGTGTGAATTAAGTAAGCGGTCTAATTTCTAAACTTTGTTGATTTAATTATTCAATGCACAGCAATTTGCATACATATAAGCTAGTGCCTAAGATATCGTTTAATTATATAAATTCTTAACTCGTCGTCCTCACTTCATCACACATAGTCTACGCCACCTCTCGCATTGTCTCTGCATCCAGTTGCCTTGCGTGGAACAATTTTCATCTCATACAGTTTCCGCATCGCAGCTTGCAGCATTCGCAAGAGATGAGCGCTCACAGTTGTGTTGGAAAAGTGTCGACGACGACGCGGTTCAAATTGCCGCAGCATTTAGCGTTTTGTCCCATTCAAAAGAAAAATCATCACCAATTCAATAATAAATGCGCATTGAGAAAACAAACAACAACAACAACACTTGTCAATACTCGAACGAATCAACTTATTGAAACATATTAACTAATCAGGCGACAACAGCTCGAACCAAAACCTAAACAAACACCCATCATTTTTCAGTTGGTACGGGCCTGCCAACGAATTGGCTAGATGCACGCAAAATGACGTCCGACGTTGACTCCAGTGTTGGCGAAGTGGCACGCAGCACTGCGGATCGCATGCGAAAGTAATATCAGTCGGACTGGAAGCAGCAACAATCAGCAACAACAATCAAATCTATCCAGTTCGAAACGGCACATGCTTTAATTATGTAAGGACCAAATGCAAATTTACCATAAAACAAATAATAGCAAGAAACGGTTGATGGCATTTCTTCAAATGCGAAACATTTACTTATAATATAATAATTGATGTATAAAATACATACAGAATAGTACATAAGATGGGTGTATATTT
Source organism: Scaptomyza flava (assembly GCA_030179655.1). Classification (NCBI taxonomy): domain Eukaryota; kingdom Metazoa; phylum Arthropoda; class Insecta; order Diptera; family Drosophilidae; genus Scaptomyza; species Scaptomyza flava. Next base: position 84,729,314 of record JARNME010000404.1, on the reverse strand, counting down.
ATATATATATAGTATAATTTATAATATGTATAGAAGATTCGTGTAAAATTGTAGGCAGATTAGGTTAGGTTCCTTGTTGTAGCTGTTAGTACTTCTTTTCATCATTCTTTCTTTTATGGGAAATGGTTTTAAAATAGAGTTTCGTGCGAGATCTTGACTAGAAAAGTGCGTGTGTGTGTGTGTTTCGTATTGTTATGTTAATGCACAGGATTTGTTTTTTTTTGATTTTGAATTTATTAGTCGAATAGTTGAATTAAAATTCGAAGTGAATTTCTACGCCTGTTTCCGAGAAGTGATATGAAATCACTTTGGCAGTTATAATAGTAAAGCTAGTGAATATATATTTGTTGGTTGGCAGATTCAACTATTCTTTTAACCAATTTCTATATAAACCCTCACATAAACATAACAATATCACTTCATACATTCAAATAAGTTGCTTTAAACCATTATGACAACTCCAATGTGTGGTTTTTTTTTGGTCTACTTCTTGAGCAAATAAGTGACCCTGAGAAAAGGCCTGTCTTTTAGATTAGGTGCTGCCATTATTCTACCAATATCAATACTCATATGTATATATCTATGGATAATAACGAACTCGAACAATCAATCATATTTTCCTGCCATAGGCGCGTGGGGTTAGCTTTGTATGTTGTTATATGTTATAGTATATAGATTAGTGTTATTTGTTTGCTGCTTATGGTTGTCTCGCACTCGACATAGACCAGGATCAGGCAGTCGATGGAGCTTTGCTGCTGCCACTGCCACTGCCACTGCCACCCTCGCTGCTACTGCTGCTGCTGGCATTGCTATTGGCGCGACGACTCTCTGCCAGAGCTGGTGTCTCCCGACGATGCCGACGCAGCGTGGAACTGGCCGATGGCGCCGATGAGCTCAATGCTATATTAGCCGTAAAGGCAGCTGCCTCTGCCCGACTTGGCACAGTCAGAGTGCCGCTGGTTGTGTTACTCGTGCTAGCGATGCTACTGCTGCTGCTGCTGCTATTGTTGTTGTTGCTGTTGTTAGTGTTGATGGTTAAGCTGCTAGCGCCGTTCGCTGTGGCAGCGGCGAAAGATTCGCTGATGCTGCCCAACGGGGGTCATAAGTTCGTCGTCTGTACCAATCCACGCTCCAAATGAAAGCATTCCAGCATTGCAGCACCAACCGAGCTGCGTCGTGCCACCATCGCATTCACCACACTCCATTTGTTCAGACGTGGATCATAGCGTTCCACGGAGTTGAGGGATGAGCTGCCATCATTGCCGCCCAAGGCAAACAGTACGCCCTCCACATCCACGACCTCGTGAGTGGATCTGCAACGGAAAGATGAGGTTAAAAACATACTTTTCTAAGAAAACTACTATCGGTAATCGATTTTTATCGATATAAATCAAACTGCATAAACAAACGCAGATAACTCATTGAGGTTCCTTCCCTTTTGTACTGTTCCTTACCTGCGTGAATGCATTGCCGCAATCGGCTCCCAACAGTTGCGGCGCAAATTGAAACGTTCGCCGCTGGACATGCACATGGTGCCATCGTTGCCGCCAATGCAGTACAGATTTCCATCGGTGGAGGCGACGCCACAGCTGCTGCGTCTTGCTGTCATGCTGGGCACCGGCTGCCAGCGACCTACGCGCGGATCAAAGCGCTCCACGCTCGACTGATAGTTGGTGGAATCGAAGCCGCCCAAGCTATAGATTTGATTCTCGAGCACGGCTAAGCGGCAATAGCGTCGACGTGTGCTCATCGCTGGGCAGGAGCTCCAGATGCCCGTGAGCGGATCATAGCGTTCCATGCTGCTCAGACAGGAGGCGCCGTCGTAGCCACCGCAGACAAAGATAAGGCCATCATAGGCACAGATGCCCAGACAGCTGCGCTTGGTGCCCATTGGTGTGATATTGCTCCACTTGTTGGTCAAGGGATTATAGCACTCGGCTGTGGCCAGATCACTGACACCATCGTATCCACCCACCACATAGAGCTGCTTGTGCAGCGATGTCACTCCAGAGCGGGAGCGACGCCAGAGCATTGGAGCCACCGGTGACCAGCTGTTGCAACGTGGATTATACACCTCACACTCGTTGTGAATGGCAAAGAGACTTCCACCGCCGACAGCAAAGATGTAGGGCTTCATGCCTTCCGGCCGGCGTTCCTGGGTACGCTGACTGCCCATCAGGCTGCGCTGCTCCGGCAACAGATGATACTTCATTGCCTCCAGTAGGAGTTCCTTGCACTCCGAGTCATCCCGCATCAACGTCTCCGACTCGACGCAGCTCATCAGGAAATCACGATTGACCAGCGGCAGGCGAACATGGGACATCAGTTCGGCAATGTGAATGCGACGTTGGCTAAGATCATGTTTCACCCAACTTATCACGCCCAGAAATACCTTTTCCTCGGAACTAATGTTCAGCTGTGTATTCGATATCAGCTCCTTGACCTCTTCGAAGGGCAGTAGAAGGAACTCCTCGGTTCCCACCACTTGCTGGAAATTCTGTAATGCATATTTGTGGGATCTGGTGTGCAGCTCCTTGCAGGAGTGTGCATCCGCAAAGCTCCTTATGCCCAGGCAGTTGGATGGATGCAGTTGACGCAGCAGAAACTTACAGCATGCATCCCGCACCGAGTGCATCTGCAGCAATCCCGACGCCGGCAACAGCACCTGAACGTTCTGCTCCGTTATGGTTATCTCACCCGTATAGGTGTAATCAATTAGTTGACGCAGTGCCGAGCTATCCACATCATGCAGTCGCACCAATCCCTGAGTGCGCTCCAGCATATCATCTGCAAGGAAGGGAAAAGAAAGGATAATGTTATTCTCTCTTTGATCCGATTGATTGTGGCTACGCTTACCATTAAACATGGCATAGAAATAAGGCGAGACGGAGGCCAACACCACACGATGTGCATTAATGGTGTCCCCACCCACCTCCAGGCGCACATCGCACAGCTGCAAAGAGAAAAGGATAAAAGGAATAAATAAAAAAAAACATCATTGACACATGAAGTACGCGTCACGAGGCGTTGCAAGTATCGCTTTACAAAAATCCGATTAACGACGTCCTGGCTTCGCTCTCTACGACATTCTACGTGCTCAATATCACAGACTAACATCCCCAGGAAACCATTGCACAGTGGTTCTAGTAGCGATAAAAGTACTCAACATCATAGACTCAAAGGGTGTGTAAAATGTGTTTTCTACAAAGTAAAGGGAAATTATAAGATTTTTCTGAAACTAGCAAAATTCAAAATAGTGAATTATCTGTCAATCCCTTCATTAACAACTATGAAAAGCGCTTTATTTAGTTCTTAACCAATGTTCTCTCCATTGAATCCTTACAAGCGATTTGAATCAACTTCAACACCAGACATTGTTGAAGTCCCACCATAAATAACTTAAACTGAACACCCTGAAGCTCAACTCTTGTTAAGTCAGCGCACCCGATTAATATCTTGTTTTAATAGCAGAGAGAACCTTTGCAGCAACAATTTACAATATTTTTTTTTAATATGTGAGTATTTATTTGCCGCCGACGTCATCCATGTGTCAGGGGTGGAGTCGTTTGCTTAGATTCGGTTTAAGGCCAACCAGCCGCTGTGCAAAATTTGTTTTTGATGCCTTTTTTTTATCACCAAACGACAATTTGCTCTATTAGCTCACCCAGCTGCCCTCTGGGCGTACAAGCAATTAATTTTTCGCTGCCTGCCCAAAAATGAAAACGACTTAATGGGAAATGAAATTATGCATACGCCATGTGAGACGATCTGTAAGTGAGAACAACTGACCCAAAGGTCTTAAGAATCACGCAATGTTTCACAGTAAAACATAAATAGTGTTACTTTAATTATGCTAAATAGCACTATTACACTTAATTGAGCTGATAGGCAAAGTGGTATTTGAACTGAAATTTTAGATGCCCTTTTAATGATTTGATAACGCTTTAGGTTATGAGAGTTATCTTACGATATGTTTTACAATTATTTAATGTTAATTTGTTTCTCAGTGAAGCCAAACCCCAAATTATTTAACTTATCTTTAGTTTTCTTTTAGGTTTATGCTCAAACGCATTTTATGCCTCTTGCGTTCAATATTATATTAGAATTCCCAAATTTCTTCATACCTGTGCATTGTTGCGCATTTGATTGATGGCCGCAAAGGACGCAATACAGTGTCCTGGATTTTGATGATGAGCCTGTGGCAGTACCTCCTCATTGGGGCCGGGTGGGCTCAGATCGCTGGGCGTTTGTGTTGAATTGTTGCTGGTGGTGGTAACATCCTCGTTGTTGCCACTCGCCTCGGCGGTGCTGCAGCGCAAGAGATAAACAGGAGAAACAACGCACAACAATTTTAAATCAAATTGCAGAGATAAGCCCAAATAATGATGATGGAGCGACAACATGACGCCAGACATTGCCACAAGGCAGACAGACTATGAGGGTTGTTGTTGTCAAGCTCATAGTCTCCCCTTTTTTGGCATTTTTGGGGGTTGTTGCCGGCATGAAACATGAATGAATAAAAGTAGCTGTGCTTTTTTCAGCTCTTTACTCACTGATTCGATTTGACGGGGAGAAACATTGCGTTGCGGTTGTGCCTTCAAGTTTTCCGGTATGTTTAAGGCCTAAAACATGTCCTCACTGATGATGTTGACAGATTGTGCTTGGTCCTTGGTTTCTGTTAGGGTCTGATTTCCCTACTCAAATTATTCAGTCTTTTCTTTGGCAGTTGTATCTGTAATGAAGCCCAAACAATGTAACGAAAAGAAAAAAATCAATAAACTTGTAATTGTTTTGCTGGCACCCCTAAAAGCAGCAACAGCAACAAGAACATCATCCATAAAAATTAGGTCACGCGCAGTTTTCGTGGGGGGGTTTGGTTGGCCCAAACGACGACATGTCAACTGTCATGAGATCATAGTAGCTCCAAGAACATTGTGTTTTTGTTTTGTTTTTTTTTGGTCATATCAAATTGAAAGGCAAGCATCTAAAGAGACCGCAAAGTAGGTTAAGTGCCGACAATCCCGCTGCCCGCTTTAACGCAAACACACAAAAAAAAAACCCCCCTTCCGTTTGGAACCTATTGTGCTGTTTGTTTGGTTAAGCACGCTTTCGACTGAGCTGCACCCAGGCGTATTTGGGTTACAGACGCTTTGATGTATGCATGTCGTAGCTCCTTGTGCTGCTCAGGATGCGGGTTCATTTATTTTAGTATACTACAATGCCATTCAAATGGCTCATTGCATGCAATTCGTGCGTTAGCCAGGCCAGCGCGTTAATGTGGTCAGTGTACAAGTTTTTTTTTTTTTGTTATAGCATTGCATTGAAGGTCAAAGGAAACACATAAAAGTGAGCTATGGAGTGGGAGTACAAGCCAATAAAAAAGCCAAAAATGACACAAAATTTTGGTTTTGTATAGAAACATTTTTTGTTTGTTCTGTATGGTCTTAGAAGGACCAAAGTGCCAAGAGAACATAAACCTATAGGTTTCTTCAAATACATACATATGCTTTTAAGCTTAAAGTTATTTTAAGTATAAGAGTAAAAGGCATTCAAACAATCCACTTAATTTTCACTTGGAGCTAAACTTTACTTGAAGCCTAATAGGCCACAAACTTATCATAATAATAATCAATAATATTGCTTACAAAGGCATTCAAGAAAATATTTTCAATAATAGATACAATAGAGTTTTAGCATTACTACAATGCAATCAAAATAAACAATTATTTATCAAGTATTTAATGAATGAATGTTGAAATAATTTTACCTTAGGTTTGTAAAAAATTGAATAAATTCAGAGATTAATAAAATAGAATACAAAATATACACAAATTCAATCAATGTTTGAATGAAATGAGATCGAAATGAAACTCAATATTGTTTGGGCTAAGATTTATCAATGATTATAACAAATTTTCTGGCCTCCTCTTATTCATTATTGTGTACATTCTTTTTTTCGTTGTTGATGGTGTTCAATGAATGTTTATTAACGGCTGGCCATGCAAATAAATAAACACATCACGCCCCCAACTGCATTCGGCAAATTGAACAAATAAACGAATAAATAAGTATTGCTTATTATTTGTGTTTCCCTACTCGCATTAAGTATGTATATACAAAGCATGTAGCTCTCTGGCAATAACACGCTTGGAAAGTTCTGGGGTCAACAAAACGTGGCCAGACGATGTGTGAAATCAACGTCACGAATTTTAACGCTGCATTAACAAAACGACAGCATTAAATACACAAAACAAAACACACTCTGATAAGTACAACACACAGAAAGATTTCACTTTGCCCACACAAATTAACGACAATTTTTTGGTTTTTAGAATTTTTGTGTCCAACTTAAACAAACCCAGGCGCACGCCCAGGCCTAGCCGAAGTCATGCTTGAGGGCACAATTATGCTGGGAGGTCAATGTCCGTTTAATACATGTGTGGACCCATAAAGCACCCTAGCAAAAAGAAGCCACATTAGGTGCTTATTACTGCAACCACCCCCAAATAAAAGAGCAAAACTGCAACTGTTGCAAAACGGACTTGACATGCAAGCAGCCGTGGGACTGTCACAGTTACCAATTCGCATACAGTTTTTGCTTCTTATTTGTTTTTTTTTCTTTTAATTTTTAATGTGTGGGTCATTTTAAAAACAAAAGTTTGCGTGCCACTTGGCGTATGAGCAATGTGCGTGTAATTAAATCTGTGCGCCAGGGTCGATTTTGAGGGGCCCCGTTACGCGGCTGCGGTTTATCTCATTGACAGCCCAAGCTTGAACTAACTGTGCTGCGTTTCACAGAACATAATAAATCATAACTTCTCAGAGAAATCAAAAATGAAGTATCCAAATGAGATACTAAGAAAGCAAACAAAATGATTAAAGAAACTCTTTATAATGGATTTTTGGTTTTTTGATAATGCTTTTCTTTGTTATCTTTTACACTTGAAAAAAAGTCGAATTGTGTTCAGTGTGCCCATAAAGTGAGTTTGATAATCTTGTAAGTGTGTTGACCCACGTAAAAAGCTCAGCAAGAGACAAAGAGAGAGGGAGATAGGATTTAGCAAAAAGATCAAATTTCATAAACAAGCTTACCAGTAAGGAACAGGAAGAGAGCTCGAATTATTGTTTGGGGTGGTTTTTTTTGTTAACTGCAGGTGTGTTAAAAACCTTATAAATAATATAAAAATGCTTTCAGTATTAAGTTCGCTTCAATTTGCTCATCCAACTTCCCATTGGCAACATAAAATAAAAGCTAAAAATATATTTAAGTAAAAAAAAGGAAAGAAAATAAAAACCAAAATAAACGTTCAGCTGAAACTGATGTTGAGCTTATTCGTGTGTGTTTTGTGTGTGAAATTCAAATTAGCACGCAAATGAGCCAGAAACGAATGCGGCACATGTTGGCCACAAGCAGTTAACGCTTTCCAGTTGGCTCCCTTAGAGCCCGCAACAAACCATTCAGTAATACTTCTAAACGTCTGGCGACAAAAAAACAAAGTGCAAATATTGAACCGGTTGTAGTTGTATATAGAATATATTTATGCGCGTATGTATTTCGCTATTTTGCCATTTTTTTGGGTTAGCCACATTTGGCGTTTGTCTTTATGCTCCACGTGACGGTACGAAATAATAATAAGAGGCACATAGATTGCAGCAATAATGCTTATTGCCAACAGTCAACTGCCAACTTGATTCTTGCAAGCTTCATTGTTGATTAATCACAGCGCGAGCATGCAGCTGTCTAAAGAGGCAACAAGGTCAACCAGTTTGTTATTCAGCTATGCAACTATTCCCTTGAGCATTGCGGCGGAAATGAGCTGGCAACTTGTCTTCAATTACGGCTTAAATCAATGATTAAGACAGCTAACGTTTTGTATACATTAAAAAAGAATGACAAGCATGCTTAAACGATGTCTTTAACTTTGCGTCCATCAAAAACATTTGAGCTCTATGTTAAATTATAATCAACATATGTTCCTAATTTAACAAACATATTTTGTTTATTTAGCACAAACCTGTCGCAAAAATGAAGTTTTTGTTTTTACAAAAATATTTTTCTTTCTTTAGTTTATCTAAAAATCCAAATGTTTCTTTAAAGTATCACAACTTCGGCTATAAGCGTTCCCGCTTTAACAAAAATATTTAGCACTTTTTTTATTGAACTGCTGGCAGCCATCTTAACGAGCCCCCAACACGGGTTCAAGTGCCAAAGCGTGCTGGCCTAAGTAAACAAAAATAACAAAGCCTAAAGAGAGAGAGGCATGCGTTGAAGAGCTGAACCAAATATAGGGAATTGTGTTACACGTTGTAGGTTGCTGAAATGTGCCCGGATTTGTGCCAGGTAAACCAAGTAAATAACAACAGCAACCCACATCGATTTTTAATGCGTCAAGTATACGCAGCGTATGCTGTAATTAATGTAAATTCTGTTTGTTTTGGACCACTGTTTGGGTTGCCAATGGTCAGTCTAACAGTTTAGCCAGACCCACCCACCCACTCTCCAAACATATCCACCCAACACTGCGACGCAGCGAAAGTGAGCTGAGACTGGGTCGCAATATTTGCCTGCCTGCTGTTATCGCTGCTGCTTTTGCTGCTGGCTAAGTACCGGCGTTTTTATTTTCGTTTCGGGTCGTCAACCTGCGGCTATAGCGCGGGAAATCGTGAAAAACAGCCGTTTTGTGTTTTGTTTTGCGGCTGCGCATGACTCGAGTAGGGTTTTCCCTCTTCATTTTCGTTTTTTTTTTTTGGTCAGTGCAGCGGCATATGTCACACACCCAAAAACTCATCTCTCTCTATCCCTATAAAAATTTTCACAACTCCTAACATTCTCTTACTGCCGCACCTTATTTTCAATTGGAGTTGTCGCTTAAGTTGAATTTGTGTTTGCTCCGCTTTTTGTTTTGCACACGGCACTTGGGCAAGTCTGATCCTTGTTAATATTGCAAAACTCCGAAATTTCAACTGTTGTTAAGCCAATTATTTCTGTTGCTGCCAGCGTCGCGTGAACAACTTTGCTTCGACTTTTGACAACTCTCCGCGCTCAAGAACTTAACGGCCCGAAAGCTTAAACGCGACTGAGCGCAACGTCCGCATTGACATCGGCAACGACAACGAGACTCTGTTAACACTGTGTGGGTGCGAGGCAGTGGCGTCGAGAGACAAGAGCGATTTCTGGGCGAGGGCTAACTTAGAAACTTAACTTAACTTAACGAATTTAATTATGGTTGATGGTAAAGCTGTCCTGTTATCAGAAAAGAAGTATGTGAATTAATTGTCTGCATTTTTTGATGCTACAAAAGTTTACAACAAATTTTTGATTCTTATTTGTATTTTATTTAATTCTTTAATATGCTGTAATGATCAAGCCTCAATGTTCTCTACGACTATTTTAACGAAATTGGGTTAAACGGCCCTAAAATTTTTTTTAAGGAACGTAGGTATAATCTAGCTCCGCGTGGAGATATGACGTTTCGCAAAGGACACGTCTCCGCCAGCAGAATGTTCTGGGCGGAGATATGTCGCTATGCCATACAAGTTTGTTGCAGTTAGCAGCTCTGAATTGCGCTCTAGATTTTAAATACACATTAATGTTAACTGCCATAATGTTATACTCAAAATGGCACAGTTTGACGGTTACAGAGCTTTTCAACTCTGAGCTTATAAAGCTTAAAGTGTTATTAACTCGCAGCCGTTTTTCTTAACTGAAATTTAAAACTTTTTTAATGCAATAAATGTCGAAATGTATGTTTTTTTCTAACCGGCGTTAACAGCCGAGTCAAACAGACATTTAAATGGTTTCATCTTTGGTTTTCCAATTACTTTTTAACACGTGTTTTTAAGGTCCCAACAGCTCTGTGAATGGAGAACCGTTCTATAAATTACTCGAACCATCCAATCTGTGCTTGAAGAGAGCTCTCCATTTTGCTGGAGCAGTTCATAAATACTGAGTGGCTTTTCCTTCATCAGTCCATAAAGTGTCAAGATTGGGGCTCTACGCCTACTGGTGGGCAGGCTAATCGGTAACTCAAAATAAAGAGTTACCAAATTTGGTAAGAAGATAGCTACTGAACCATGTCCACCCACTCAAAACGTTGGATGCCACGGCCACGCATACCAAACAAATATTGCATATTTTAGACGATATGCGTAACTTGTTTTAAAGAAAAAGTTTACAGATTATTTAGTAACTTTAAGCTAACTACATATATATATATTTATGTATAGAAAAAAGTGCGCTGCATAAATGTCAGTTGATTTAGGAGAGTTACAGCAAAAGTGAAATTAAGTGGAAAGTAGAGAGGTGAGGAAATTAGCAAAATGTTTAAAAACTTTTAAATGGTTTTTGCAAAAGTTGCGATGCTTCTGCTGCTGCTGCTGCGTTTGTTGGCCATTAGCTCGCCGGGCGCGTCACAAAGAAGCTTCTGCTGCCGTGGCTGCCCGCAAGTCTAATTAGATTGTTGAATAGTCGCCCACCTTGCCCCTGCTCATGTTGCTCAAAGGTGTGTGGACATGTTAAAAGCAAAATGGACGACAATAAAGGCAGAAGCCAACAACTCAAACAATATTGGCCAGCAAAGCCGCTAGAGCTAGCCACTGTGTCCCAATTATGTAAATTGTTTTTTTTTTTTTTTGAATTTTCACTTTGACGTCACAACAAAAATTAGAAGTTCTATAACTCAATTTAATATATGCCGCTATATATAATTTAAGCCTAATTGCCGTTTAACAAAAGGGCTATTATGGCATCCTTTAACCCAAACCACCACAACACCACCCACTCGACAATTGGCCAATTTCCATTGCTATGCACAATATAAGCCAATATCAAAAGCTCATGTCGCGAGTTTTGAAATAACCAACTAATGTTACAGCTGCGAGTGCTGCGCATGTCCTTATGTGCGCCACTTGCCACTTGCCAACTGAACCCGAACACGTTAAACGTCATGCAAATCAGTTGCCTCATCTTTTTCGTTGTTCTTCGCTGAGCCGAGGCGCGGGCAACAACAGGTGTTCGGCACGGACACGTTCAAAATACCATCCTGGCCGCTATAAAAACGCACAAGTTGTTCGCCCTTGCTGTTAGTCGCATACAATACGCTGTGCTATACGATCTTGTGCTTTGATACTATCAACATGTTCTCAACAAGTGTTTTGCCCAAAAGGCAAACATATAATCATTAAGAATGCCAATCTCTTAAAAGCTCAATTATCAATAAGCCTTACTTAACAACAACAACAACGACAGCCAACAAGGATAATGCCGCTTGCCTGCCCAAGTTTAGGACGATGGATATTGCTGTTGATTCTGCTCATGTCAGGTGAGAAACGTATACGAAGTTTTGACATAATTAAAACCCATTCTTTTAATCACAAAAAGTTAACTCTCAGATAAGAACTACATGTATAGTTTATTGCGAATCATTACAAAAGCGTGACACAAGAGATGAGTTTGGTTTCATCGAGTGTTATCAATAATAACCTAGTGTGGCTACGATTTCCGTCATGCTTTCTGTCCGTCTGTAGGAACTCGCGTTTCTTGTACACCCTCAAAGCTAGAGACTTGAAACATTGAAAATATCTTGATCTCGGAGTTAGACGAAGTATAAATATGAAGGCGCTTCGCCTTTTGGGAGGCTAGAAAATCGATAACAAGTCGATACACCTCGACTAAACTTATTGATTGAAGATAGCTTGTGACTTCCCTCAAAAGTCTGCATCAAAAGCCGCTACCATTCCCCCTTTGTATACAAACTTTTAACCAACAGTTTTAATATATTTTTCAGAGTATTTCTCTGTCGGTTGCGCCCGACTGCAACGTTTTCAAACGCTTTACAATAAGTCAGCTATGTGTGTTTAAAATTCAAATACATACCAAATGCATTAGAGACTTTCATATGACATTTAGTTCACTCTTACTATCTTGGTTGAAGCATATCTATGTCAGAATTGACCTAAGAATAGTTTCATAACAATAACTAAATTGCTGTCTATAACGGAAATTGAACATCCGTTTTTTGGCTTTCAAAAATGTTAATCCCTTACGCATCATCCTGCCTCGTAAACAAGTAATGTTATTTTTTCTTTTTGGCAGCGGCGCCTTTGCGCCCCTCGCCCATCGATAGGGAGCTAGCGGAGAGTGCGTCAACGTCCTGGAACTGGCCAGTGGAAAGCAATGCGGATAACCTTTACCCCGATTTTCTGCACAACGGAAGCCCTTTGCCAAATTATGAAACTGAGAAAATGGCACCCGAATTTTCCGAAGCGTTTGCAAAGGCGTTTAATTTCCCGCTGCTTCCGATGTCCTTGAACAGAAGAAGATGGTGCCATTGGCAACAGAGGTACGCCAAGCATCTGAAGGATTTGCAGGTGCAACAAACGTCATGGCTGGATGAGCTGCAATCTCCGGCTGCCGACTCAATGACGAAACTGAAACGTGCACCCATCCTATGGCAACCCAATCTAGCAGCTAATTCTCCTTACGCTTACGTCAAACCCGAAAAACAGCGGAAACAAAAACGTGAACCGTCCGGCTATAAAGGTCCATTGTTTAGACCATCCATCAGTGCTGGTGAGTTACCTTAGCTTCCAACTTAGCACTAGTTTGGGTTTTGATAACAATCTTTCAGAAGCCATGACCAATCTCGGTAACTTCTTCAACCAGCTCAGGGCGAATGTACAATTCGCCGAACACTCGCAGCTGTTGGGTGAGGGGGAATCCCAGCTATTGGAGGGTGTGCATCGTCATCCCCTAGAGAAGGAAGAAGGCAACACAGAAGGGAAGGCTGATTATGACTCAGGGCAACCGCCGGATCGTAAGCCAGCAGCCAAGCAGCATCAATCCATACTTAGCTATCGGCCCTCGCAGAAGGTTCGCACGCTAGTATCCCGAAATCCTAATGGATATCGCGGCTCTCAGTTTATAGATCCCAGCTACATGTGGCTGGGTCTGGGCAAATGACCATAAGCTTTCCAATCTGGAATCGGTCACAACGTATGATTGAGCTGCACAATTTGCATCTACACCTTCGTAATTTTCGCCCCATCTTTTCATAACTTTGAACTTTATTTATATTTAAAGGCAAGCATTAAAAGATGCCCCAAAAAATGGCAAAAATCAATTACACGAGTTTACAGATTTAGTACAAGATAAGTTTCTCGATTCTATTTGGCTTCACATTTTATCATAGCTGGAAATGCTTTTATGTTGGCACTGACGTCCTAAGGCTGACGATGAGCCAACGGATTTTTCTGACTGCGTGTGAGCTGAATTTGTTTGTAAAGCGAATAGATGCCGTAGAAAATGTAGACACTCAAAACTGCAATAAATAAATTAAACAAATATAAATGAACAAAATTTAGTAAACACAATTAAGTATCAATGGTACTCACCTGATTGAATGATAAATGCGATGACGTCAACTGCCAAACTTTCATCCTCTGACTGCTTATTTGACATTTTTAGTATAAACTTTAAAATATTACCAACGACACTAATGACAGAAATGATCAGCCAGGGCAACAACATCAAGTGACGCTCCTACACACGAGAAATAGAATCAAGTGAAAACATTTCAGTCGGACGCAGCCGACTGCTGTATACTCTGATACCAGTACAAAAACGGTTGGTAAGAAGTCTGCTAGGCAAGGGTATGTCAGAGGTCGGCAGGGGTGGTGGCTGCGCATATTAGAGGACATAGCCTGCTAACTTGCCATTTGACTTGGTAAATCTAGCTAAAAAACTGTCAAAGATATAGTTGATTCCTATTTTACAAGGCGGCGGGGTGGAAGGAACAAGGAAGGGGACAACAGTAGCTATCTTCTTACCGAGTCTAGTCTAGTCAAGTCTTTAGCTTTACGGGTGTCGAAAGTAGTTGAGTTCATATAGACGGTATCAGAGTATAAAAAAAGAGATAAACAGAATTATTAATGTTCGCAGTCGCTTCTCACCTTAATAGTTCCCAAAACGAGTAAGCCCGAAGAGATAAAATTCAACACAAGGAGTACCAAGTAAATGCTGCTCCCAATGATAACTGCAAAGATTGGATTTTGAGATGCTCAAAACGCTCAATTTCACTCAAAATATATTTTACTTGGTTCGGTTTTGTTATGTAGTCCACTATCTATTTCATCTGTTTCATAGCTCGCAATTGTGCTTCTAGAATTCTGAGCCGAAATTCCAATAGACACAAAAATTATCAAAATTAATGAGCAAACAACTCCAAGCCAGCCAATAACTTTGCCAGCCGTTTCGAGACGCATGCAACAAACTTTTTGCAACATTTTGAAAAATTTTTGCGCGTGCTACAATTGACAGCTTTAAACAAGTGGTCTCGCAGCTTAAGTCGCGGATGAACTAATTTCTTCAAACAAAAACGAATGCCAAAACACACCCAAAGGGATGATATCAGTTTTTTATTATAAGAGAACAGAATTTAGCTTTGGACATTTCATATCAATTCATTGCGTATGTGCGTGCCTAAATAATATATTCATTCTCTTCTCTTCTTAATGTTCCATACGTACAGAATTCTATGGAAACTATATTTAGAAATACATATGTACATACAGGCAAATCTGGATTGTGTGAACAAAATAGTATGTTCACACTATCCAGGTTACAAAACATTTGTTGACAAATACAAAGTAAATTTGATTAAAACCAATCAATTATTTGTATAAACAAATTGAAGCATTTGATTTAAACAGCGTAAACTGAATCGTGGTCAATTCCTTACTTTCAATTTCACTTATATTTATACATTTATACATATGCATTTATATACATAGGAGGAGGAAATCAAAATCTACAAAAGTTTTTCTGGCATTTATTCGAGTTTTTTTTATGTTATTATACACCATTTGCTTATACTTTTATTCAATAAGTTATATATTTATTTATGTTCATATGTACATAGCAACTACTTGAATATTAACACCAAATACTCATTGCTTAATTTTGTTTATGAATGTTGATATTTTCGCTCAATTTTATGGAATTCAAATATCATTACATTTTGCTGTAGTTGAAACCAATGTAAACTTAACCAGGAAGCCGCATGAGCTCTATCGCACTATTTCTGCCTTTCATTTCAGTCTCGAGCCGAGCGTTGTTTGTCCTCCGCAGACGATTTTTTGGGGCTCTGTTTGGCGCTTGAGTTCGAGATTTTCGTTATGCCTATGGGCTGAGTTGCAGGAAAAAAATTGTCTCACACTGTCATATACATATTTACATATGGATGTATATGTATACGCACTCACAAATTTCATTGTGCTGACGTAAGCCAGAAATTTGTCTCTTTTGTACACATTTTTTTTAAGGCAAAAGGAGAGAGCTCATTCTCAAGTATAGCCTGGCTCAAGGTATACTTAAGTTAAGTATACCTTGCCCTGGCTGTAGCTAGAGTCGCTCTTATACATCCACCGCACATCCAGCGGTTGAAAAGCCAGTTGATGTTTCTGCTTGCGAATGTTCTTATACAGCGAATAAATGCCATAGGAGATGTAGAGCTGCCAGACTGAAATAAATCAGCAACATTTACTGAAAAATATCCACGTTCAGGCATTGCCGCACACAACATAAAAAACTTGTATGTAATGCTAAAAACGATTCCAAAGGCAGCATTGATAAGCCATGGCAATAACATCAAAAGGCGCTTTTATAAGAGAGAATGAGTTGAGCATCAGAAATGCATACAAATGGAAATGTTGAGAGAGATACACGGATCTTATGACCTTAGCAGACCCTTACCTTCATGGTGCCCGACATAAAATTAAGAACAACAATAGCCAAGTAGTTGTAGCATCCAACGATAAGGACTGCAGAAATTTAAAGCTAGGTGATTCTCACTTACATTTGGAGACAAAACACGAATGAACTGATCTTTAAAATGTATGTAAATCAGATGGCAGCCCACTTACAGTTTGCAAGTACCGTTAATTATTATACATATACTGCTTCTGTGCCTTATTCTTATTTGTAATTACTGATAATAATTACTTAAATGTATAACATTGGAATGTGAAAACCTTAACGAATTAAATGCCATTTTCCATTGTACAATACATGATAAGTAGAATTTTTTTTTTTTTTTATATAAAAAAATATTTAGAACATTTATTCAATGTCTTCAATATGAGTTCATATTAATGAGTATAAAAGTATTCCCCACTCTCAAATGATCTGCAATAAAATACGAATTTTCCATCATTTCCCATTTTTTCAAACTTCTATGTGCGTGTATACAGTATATGTTTATATTTAAAGGCCAGCATATATAAATGCCGCACAAAAATGTTTTTTTTATGTTTGTTTTATATGGTTGATTAATCAACGGACGCTGCTGTTCGCTTGTGAGTTGAATTTGCTTGAACAGTGAGTAGATGCCGCAGTAAATGTAGATTTGCAAACTATGTATAAGAGATCAAAAGCTATGCGCAGTTCTGTCTACAAGCGAAACGCCAATTATTTATACATATACACTGACGTCCTGAGACTGACGACGAGCTAACGGATTTCTCTGGCTGCTTGTGAGCTGAATTTGTTTGTAAAGCGAATAGATGCCGTAGAAAATGTAGACATCCAAAGCTGCAATAAATCAATTAAACAAATACAAAAGAGCAAAGTTATTATACAAAATCAGGTGTCAATGGTACTCACCTGATTCGACGATAAATATGATGACGCCAATTGCAAAACTTCCATACTGTGCATACGGAAATGAAGGCAACGTGTGTAGTATAAACGGTAAAATTACATAAACGACATTAATGACTTCAATGATCAGCCAGGGCAACAACATCAAGTGACGCTCCTAAATAAGAGAGAAAGAGATGATAAAACAAGTAAGAAGGCTATAGTCGGGAATGCCCGACTAGAAGATACCCTGAACCCAGTTGCAATAAATATATTAAATTTATATAAGACTTTGGTATACTGATTTAACTTCAATCGATTAAATTCGAAATCTCCGGTGTTTCTTAACCGATTTTGACGAAATTTTCAGAAAAGTTCTATCGTTACCCATTACTTCAACCCTCATTTTTAGATTTTCCAAGTTCGATATTTTTGTTATCGATTGCATGTGCATATCGGAAACTAGAATAGTTATCGATAATTTGAAGCAAACTTATTCTGCTCATGGTATAGGAGAACTTATATACAAAATTTGAAGTCTATAGCTCTTGTAGTCTCTGAGATCCACGCGTTTATACAGACGGACAGACGGACAAACGGACGGACAGCCGAACATGGCTATATCGTCTCGGCTGTTGATGCTGATCAAGAATATATATACATTACGGGGTCGGAAATGCTTCCTTCTGCCTGTTACATACTTTTGCACAAAACCATTATACCCATTTTATGGGTTAAGGGTATAAGAACAGCGGAAACTAAAACGTGAACCGTCCGGCTATAAAGGTCCATTGTTTAGACCATCCATCAGTGCTGGTGAGTTACCTTAGCTTCCAACTTAGCACTAGCTTGGGTTTTGACAACAATCTTTCAGAAGCCATGACCAATCTAGGTAACTTCTTCAACCAGCTCAGGGCGAATGTACAATTCGCCGAACACTCGCAGCTGTTGGGTGAGGGGGAATCTCAGCTATTGGAGGGTGTGCATCGTCATCCGCTAGAGAAGGAAGAAGGCAACACAGAAGGGAAGGCTGATTATGACTCAGGGCAACCGCCAAATCGTAAGCCAGCAGCCAAGCAGCATCAATCCATACTTAGCTATCGGCCCTCGCAGAAGGTTCGCACGCTAGTATCCCGAAATCCTAATGGATATCGCGGCTCTCAGTTCATAGATCCCAGCTACATGTGGCTGGGTCTGGGCAAATGACCATAAGCTTTCCAATCTGGAATCGGTCACAACGTATGATTGAGCTGCACAATTTGCATCTACACCTTCGTAATTTTCGCCCCATCTTTTCATAACTTTGAACTTTATTTATATTTAAAGGCAAGCATTAAAAGATGCCCCAAAAAATGGCAAAAATCAATTACACGAGTTTACAGATTTAGTACAAGATAAGTTTCTCGATTCGATTTGGCTTCACATTTTATCATAGCTGGAAATGCTTTTATGTTGGCACTGACGTCCTAAGGCTGACGATGAGCCAACGGATTTTTCTGGCTGCGTGTGAGCTGAATTTGTTTGTAAAGCGAATAGATGCCGTAGAAAATGTAGACACTCAAAACTGCAATGAATCAATTAAACAAATATAAATGAACAAAATTTAGTAAACACAATTAAGTATCAATGGTACTCACCTGATTGAATGATAAATGCGATGACGTCAACTGCCAAACTTTCATCCTCTGACTGCTTATTTGACATTTTTAGTATAAACTTTAAAATATTACCAACGACACTAATGACAGAAATGATCAGCCAGGGCAACAACATCAAGTGACGCTCCTACATACGAGAAATAGAATCAAGTGAAAACATTTCAGTCGGACGCAGCCGACTGCTGTATACTCTGATACCAGTACAAAAACGGTTGGTAAGATGTCTGCTAGGCAAGGGTATGTTAGGGGTCGGCAGGTGTGGTCGCTGCGCATATAAGGGGACATCGCCTGCTAACTTGCCATTTGACTTGGTAAATATAGCTACAAAAAAACTGTCAAAGATATAGTTGATTCCTATTTTACAAGGCGGCGGGGTGGAAGGAACAAGGAAGGGGACAACAGTAGCTATCTTCTTACCGAGTCTAGTCTAGTCAAGTCTTTAGCTTTACGGGTGTCGAAAGTAGTTGAGTTCATATAGACGGTATCAGAGTATAAAAAAAGAGATAAACAGAATTATTAATGTTCGCAGTCGCTTCTCACCTTAATAGTTCCCAAAACGAGTAAGCCCGAAGAGATAAAATTCAACACAAGGAGTACCAAGTAAATGCTGCTCCCAATGATAACTGCAAAGATTGGATTTTGAGATGCTCAAAACGCTGAATTTCACTAGAAATATCTCTTACTTGGATCAGTTTTGTTATGTAGTCCACCATCTATTTCATCTGTTTCATAGCTCGCAATTGTGCTTCTAGAATTCTGAGCCGCAATTCCAATAGACAACAAAATTATCAAAATTAATGAGCAAACAACTCCAAGCCAGCCAATGACTTTGCCAGCCGTTTCGAGGCGCATGCAACAAACTTTTTGCAACATTTTGAAAAATTTTTGCGCGTGCTACAATTGACAGCTTTAAACAAGTGGTCTCGCAGCTTAAGTCGCGGATGAACTAATTTCTTCAAACAAAAACGAATGCCAAAACACACCCAAAGGGATGATATCAGTTTTTTATTATAAGAGAACAGAATTTAGCTTTGGACGTTTCATATCAATTCATTGCGTATGTGCGTGCCTAAATAATATATTCATTCTCTTCTCTTCTTAATGTTCCATACGTACAGAATACTATGGAAACTATATTTAGAAATACATATGTACATACAGGCAAACCTGGATAGTGTGAACAAAATAGTATGTTCACACTATCCAGGTTACAAAACATTTGTTCACAAATACAAAGTAAATAACATACATATTATGGAAATTGACTTTGTTTTGATTTTTTTAAGTTAATTTGAATACAACCTATCAATTAAATGATTTATTTAACTAAGTAGTCTTCATATACAGTCGAACTTCCATGTAACGAAGCTCAAGAGAACAAGAAAATACTTCGTTATAGAGAAATTTCGTTACATAGAATGGGTTTTTGACTCAAATTGCAGGGTTCTGATTTTTGACTTTGTTGCATAGAAAATTCGTTTTACAGAAGTTCGTTACATGAAAGTTCGACTGTATATCAATTTATTAACAAAATAAAAAACAGCCTGGATAGTTTCAACGAACTGGATTGTGTGAACAAATTTCAAAATTTTGAATTTCTTCTCGTTCACACCATCAATGTTTGCCTGTATCAACATGATCCACGTGTTAACAATAAACGAAATCGAAAATGTTATTTGTATAAACCAATTAAAGCATTTGATTCTTAGCTTGGAATATTAAGTATGTATTGGTTTTTGTTAAACAGCGTAAACTGAACCGTGGTAAATACCTTACTTTCAATTCCATTATATGTATGTATTTATGGGTATGCTCATACGTACATAGCAACTACTTGAATATTAACACCAAATACTCATTGCTTCATTTTATTTATGAATGTTGATATTTTCGCTCAATTGTATGGAATTCAAATTATATTACATTTTGCTATAGCTGAAACCAAGGTATACTTAACTAGGAAGCCGCATGAGCTCTATCGCACTATTTCCTTTGCCTTTCATTTCAGTCTCGAGCCGAGCGTTGCTTGTCCTCCTCGTTATGCTTCCATTTATTCAATCATATTGGTCTTAATTTCAGCACAAAAAATTGCTTCAAATATTTATATATGTATTTACATACATACATATATGCATGCAAAAATTTCATTGTGCTGACGTAAGCCAGAAATTCATTACTCGCTTTCTTTCGAACTCATTTGTTTTTAAGGCAAAAGGAGAGAGCTCATGCGGCTACCTAGTTAAGTATAACTTGACTGAAACTAGAGAAGCTCTTATACATCCACCGCACATCCAGCTGTTGAAAAGCCAGTTGATGTTTCTGCTTGCGAGAGACCTGAATGTTCTTATACAGCGAATAAATGCCATTGTAAATGTAGAGCTGCCAGACTGAAATAAATCAAACATTAACACATACATCTATGTATATACAGTACGACCTCGGTTAACGCAACCTATTAAATTTGGCCAGTTGCGAAAACTGAGGTGGTTGCGAAAACTGAGGTGCAATTTTCTGGTGGCCACGCGACCTTTTAAATAAAAGATGCCTTCGCTTACCTTTAAAATTAAATTTTATCGAATAAGACTTTGTTTAAAGCAAGAATTTCATATTGTTTTACCTATTTTTTAAAAAATTGAGAAATTCGGGTCTGTACTTTTTTACAATTTCTTTAGAAATGGGAAAATTACGCTCTCTTTGTTTTAGAAACCACGCGTACAATGATTTCTCCATATTATCATTTTCGCAAGCATGTAAAAAAAAACAAAAAGAGAACGAAAGAAAAGTGGTAAAACCGAACTAAAACATACTTTTCCTTAGGAAGTTGCGTTAAATAAGGTAATTTTTTTTTAAAGTTGCGTTAACAGAGTCAACAATGTTAAGAATTCGGGTGTTGCAATAATCGAGGAGTTGCGTGTAACGAGGGTTGCGTTAACCGAGGTCGTACTGTATATACATATACTATGTATATTAGAATGCATAGTATGCCAGTACTTCTGGTTACCGTCAGGGCGGTCTAAGCTGAACTTATTTTCCTCTTTAAAAACCACCCAAGATATCCCCGGTAGACTTGCCATAAGCGGAACCTTGGTTGTGACTCTCCGATCGTATAAGCAGCTTGAGCTCTATTGAAAAGCAGTTTGCCGGAACGGATGAATGCGAAAATGTATAGGGAACTCCTTGAGGGTGAAAAGTAAATTTAATAAGTTTATTTCCCTAAATTTTCGGTCTTTTCAAAAATGCACAAAGATCAACTTTGCTGATGTATGTATACCCATTATAAATGAGTGGCAAACCGGATGAAAACAAAAAGTTGCTCATTGTATCTAAATATATAAGTTGACTAAATAACTAAATAGAAACATTATCGCGCATCTAAAACTTTGTTTTGTATGTACATATGTGTATTTTGTTATTCATCTCCACACATGTATGTGTAAAACTTTATTCAAATGGAAAAGAGTATACAGTACGACCTCGGTTAACGCAACCCTCGTTACACGCAACTCCTCGATTATTGCAACACCCGAATTCTTAACATTGTTGACTCTGTTAACGCAACTTTAAAAAAAAATTACCTTATTTAACGCAACTTCCTAAGGAAAAGTATGTTTTAGTTCGGTTTTACCACTTTTCTTTCGATCTCTTTTTGTTTTTTTTTACATGCTTGCGAAAATGATAATATGGAGAAATCATTGTACGCGTGGTTTCTAAAACAAAGAGAGCGTAATTTTCCCATTTCTAAAGAAATTGTAAAAAAGTACAGACCCGAATTTCTCAATTTTTAAAAAATAGGTAAAACAATATGAAATTCTTGCTTTAAACAAAGTCTAATTCGATAAAATTTAATTTTAAAGGTAAGCGAAGGCATCTTTATTTAAAAAGGTCGCGTGGCCACCAGAAAATTGCACCTCAGTTTTCGCAACCACCTCAGTTTTCGCAACTGGCCAAATTTTAATAGGTTGCGTTAACCGAGGTCGTACTGTAATTTTATAAGAGATAAGCCATCAGAGCATCAATTAGTCGCAAGCTGAGGTAAACCCCGTTTTAATTATTGTTTTCTATGAAAACATTAACAAATTAAATACCATTTTCCATGCATACATTATACGTACAATTTTGTTTTTTATTAAAAAAAAACATTATTTACAACACTTATTGAATGTCTTCAATATGAGTTCATATTAATGAGTATAAAAGTATTCCCCACTCTCAAATGATCTGCAATAAAATACGAATTTTCAATTATTTCCCATTGTTTTAAACTCCGATGTGCGTGTATACAGTATATGTTTATATTTAAAGGCCAGCATATATAAATGCCGCACAAAAATGGCAAAAAATTATTTGATCAAGTTACAAATGTATTTACGATAAGTCAAATATCCGAGAGAATCATACACTATGTGCATGCATATATTTAGGTTAAGTAGACATATTAATTTTAACATCAAAAATATACGTATATATGTATATAGAAACATACGATTTTCGTTTTATTCGGAAGCATTTCGTTATCGCTTTCCGCTTCGTTACATTCAATTGGGCTTCCCCTTTGATTTATATTTTGGTATAGCTGGGATAAGTGTTGCCTTGGTTTGGCACTGCTAGGCCCTGTGGTTGATTAATCAACGGACGCTGCTGTTCGCTTGTGAGTTGAATTTGCTTGAACAGTGAGTAGATGCCGTAGTAAATGTAGATTTGCAAACCTATAAGAGATCAAAAGCAATGCGCAGTTAGTTCTGTGTACAAGCGAAGGAGTCAAAATACAATAACGCGTGCGATAAGCGCCAAATATTTATACACACATACATACGTATGTTTGTATGTATGCATGTACATATTAACAAAGAGCCGGCAACTTTTTATCAACAATTGCAACTGTACATTTAATATACATACATATACAGTCGAACTTCCATATAACGAAGCTCAAAGGAACAAGAAAACACATCTTTATAGAGAAATTTTCGTTATATAGAATGGGTTTTAGACTGAATCGAATTGCAGGGTTCTGATTTTTGACTTCATTGTACAGAAAATTCGCTATACGGAAGTTCGTTATATGGAAGTTCGACTGTATATGTGTGTACATACAAAGCGCACATGTGTTTTTGCAATCAAGTTTAAATGGCAGAACTGTGACTCACCCAGTCCAAGAGAAGTAACAAACATGACAGGAATGATACGACCAAACTCATTGCTATGCATAGTAGCAAGTATAAGGAACATATGATATATAATGTTAAAGACGAGTCCAACGCCAGAATTGATCAGCCACGGCAGCAACATCAAATGGCGCTCCTGCATTGGAGAAAAAGAGATGAGCATATACAATTTGTATAGAATTTACAACAGAGCAAAAGTTAAAAGAAGAGAAGAGCATGCACTCTTGATTTTTACAGCTTCCCCTTTCCACTTACCTTAATGGTGCCCAGGATGAGCAGGCCCGATGCCAGCAAATTAAGAACAATGATAGCCAAGTAAACGCTGCACACAATGATAAGCGCTAAAAGATTAAATGATAAGTGATTTTGTATAATTTTAAGCCATGTTGCACTTAGCACTCTCTCGCTCTATCTCTCCCTCATTCATTCGATTCACTTGTTGTTGTTGCACTTACCCGTGTGAATTTCATCATAAGTCTGCTTGCCATCTTTCATGCTCTCCATAATACGCTGAGCAATCACATCGGAGTAGCCCAATACCACGGAGACCCCAATTGTCATCACAAATGAGCCCACAACACCAAGCCAGCCGAGGACGACGCCGGCGGTGTTTAGGCGCATGCAGCACAGACTTTTCAACATTTTCACTGGTTGCTGTTGATGTTTTGATCACCAAAATTCAAAAGAAATTGCCTTCGAAGTAAAACCACATAAATGAATTGCTTTGTGCAATGAAATTAGATGCCAACAATAAATAATCACACACACATACAAAAACACAAACCTTTTAGCTCGTACTTTATGTAGCTGCTTCAAACGCGTCGCAATTGGAAATGAATGCAATGCAATGCAATAAAGTGCGCAACAACATTGACTGTTGGATGCGAGATTTATGCTAGAATGACACTTCCAATTAAAAGTCACAACATTGTTACTGTGTCGATAATTACAAATTTTAGGCTCAAAAATATGACGTACAGATTGATTAAAAAGAATCCTACCTATTATCTAAATGCTTCAATGTTTTGTGAATAGAATTTATATGCACTGCTATAAACAACTGTCACTATATTGACAAAGTAGCAGTTACACCACGATTCCTAGACTCCGCCAAACAGGCGTTGCCAGACTGCTTTAAGGCTTATTAGCACTTAAATGAAATTTAAAATAATTAGCAACTGTTATATTACGTTATACTGGGAGAAATGATTACGCATCACATGAACAAATAATTGTTCAAAATGACTCTCTGGGGAAGCATCAACACCTTTACTGCCCAGTGCTGCCACTTCAGCAATTTAGTTGCTAGATTTAGCAATTTTTAAAAAAAAATTTCAATTTGTTATTTTCAAATGCTATTGGCAACAAATCTAACAATTTTAAATTTTTATTTTAGCAACTTTATATAAAAACTAGCCATTTTATTATTTTTCTGTATAATTTTCACCTTTTTTTATACTTTTTTGCAATTGATTGCACAAATTATGATTAATAGTGGTTCACAAAGATATCAGGACAAGATATCCAACAAGAGCATTTTGTGCGTATTGCAAATCCGCAATAGGCTCACACAAGGTATACTTAAGTATACCTTGGGCTCACAGCTGTTTGATATCCGCCACCCATTTAGTGGTTAAACGGTTAAGTATTTTTTACTTTGATTTATTTTGTTGGAAACGAAAATTTTAATGGTCTCATAATTTTTAGAAATTTCTTGTTTTTTGCTTCGGAGATTCTGGCAGCACTGCTGGCAGCTCTGCTGGGAGATGAATTGAGCGTAAAATGTAAAGACGCGTCAGTTGTGGTTTGCCTGTTGCGCGCGTTGGTATAATTTTTCGTCTAGCACCTACGATCGTTCTCATCTAATTAAAGAAAAACTGTAAAATTTGTCAACGTCTCTGACTTAAAGCCAGGCTTAAAAATGGAAATCAAACTAACTGTCGATCGTGGACCATGCGATACAGAACTACGTAGCTGGTGTCTGGGCATAGCCATCTATACGCTTATTTCCATAGCATTAAATACGCTATTTGCACCATCGCGTAAGTAAAATAATATGTTTGTGGATTTGATATCCACACACAGACGCATACAGATACATATTTCTATGCATGGTTGTAAATATATGTAGGTTGTTTGTTGCGCTATGACTTTTCCCCATATTATGCTTCTACTCAAAGAAAGCCACAATGACCACATATTTATGTATCACATTCATATATGTATGTATATATATGCATACGTAAATATAAAGTATGAGCTAATACTTCGCTATATAAGGCGTTTCAAAACGTGTTCTCATGACGAGGGCAATCATTTTTTTGTTTTTGCATTTTTGTTTTCGTTGTTTTTCAAATTACATACATAGTTTGGAATTTGAATGACAATGACGCCAAGTTTGAATACAGTGATGATCACACAGAGATTAAATCTTATTTTGCAGTTCTGACTTTTATCGGATTTACTATTGCGGTCGTTGGAAATGTTTGCTTACTTATTGGCTGCCTGAGGGTAAGTTAAAAAATCAAGAAACAACATTAATTTTCGTTCATATTTTCATTATTATGTTTTAATATTTCTCGTACAAGTGGCAAAGCGATAAATCATATCTTGAGAAAAACTTTTTATATACATATGTATATGCAAAAAATTAATGTTTGTGTGTTCATTTTGATGACTGCGTAACTAAACACACAGACGTTTTTGTTATTGAGAGCAACAAGTGGTGAAAAATTTGGTATTTTTGCCAACAAAATAAAAACTATTTATAATCTGCTTCCAAATGAAAAAAAGGGTATACTGGTCTTATACATCTTTCGAAATCCCAACAAATTTCCTACTTCGTCATTACATTTTAGGCCGTCCAATAACACATATTGTCTTGCTTCGCTGAAATTTAATTCAGATCGGACAAAAAATGATTATTTCTATAAATTATTTTTCGTGCATTTTCCTAATGGGCGGATGTCCCAAAATCACGAAGATGCATGTCGAATTATCTTCCATTCTATACTTCCGAACCAAGCTTAAGGCCGATCAGTCGATTTTGAAACACCTTATGGGTGAATTTTTTCAAACCCATTTCTTATTCTCAGCACATAAGTAATCTTGTTCATATGTAAGAACTTTCTATCGCTTACGGTTCGGGCTCCACGTTGATTGCCAATGAACCAGTCAGTACAAACTATTTTAAAGGTAGGAATATTGAGTTGTTAGACTTTTGATAATAATGATCGGATTACATCGACCAAAGAGTATTTAGCAGTCATGCTCACTTTTTTGTTGCAGTTTTATCTTATTTTGTAATATTTAAAAACTTACATATATTTATTTGTTTGATCTTCCTTATAGTATAACCATGTGCTGGTTGCCGTCTGGTTAATATATGCTCTATTGATAGCCATTAACTTTCCGTTTGCAATATTCGGAACCATCTTCCATTTTGGTGGCTATCGCGAAGCGACGGGTTTCAACAATGTAATATTAGCACTGCTCTTTCACATTGTAGTCATGCGTAAGTACTAGTTAATGAGCTTAAACAGTTTTTGATATTTTAATGTATCAATTACTCTTCCTTTAACAGTTGTCTGCTTATTCTGCGCACGCATCGTCTACTCTTACCATCTGGCGCTGAAGAACCGCCAGTCGAGTCCGCAACATGCGGTCGTTGTTTAAATCTCACGCTCTTCTTCGCATTTCGTGCTAAATCTCTCAGTGCATTTGCCGGCAAGCTGTTAATTTAAGATTTGTAACTATGTGCCTTCTAATATATAATTACATATATTTATATGATGATGAAACAGATTTGTTGTATTGGATTGCAATTTGTCGTTAAACTTGTTATTTACTTCGGCGCAACTATCAACAGTTTGAAATTTACATATACATACATACAGGGTGCTACTAAAAGCTAATAATTTTTCATAGGACTTATGCAACAGTTAAAACAATATTCATTAATACACATAATCGGCTACACATATACATATATCTCTAACTAAGCTAACGTATTCTGTTTGCTTGCTTGGCCCGCTCCCGCTCGCTCTAAACGTAAAATGGAAAGTTGGTCTTCTTGGTTATTATTGTTGTTGTTGATGTCTGCATGAAGCTCGTCTCCGTTTCATTCTGGCTATTGAGTTTCGCGTGAACTGCCGCAAAGATGCGCGCCGTCTGACCTGATGGTGGAGCCGTAACGCCACCAATGCCGCCCAGATTCAACTCCAGCTCGAACTGTGTCAGGCTTGTTGTTTGGATTTGTGCCTGCGTCGTCTGCCTGTTGGCCGCGACCAGTTTTCATCTGGGCGTTGTAATGTTGGCCATCTTTTCTAGGAAATCTTGTGCGAGAACTTCTTCAACTTCCTGCAGGCAATTGGCGACTGTTTGCTCCGTGTCGGCAAAGTTGCTTGGATTGGGGCAGCTAATGCCCAGCGTGGAAAAGAATGGATAAAGCTCCTGCAGTGTTTGCAGTTGCTGGAAGCCCAACATCAAGTGACGATTACGTGGACGTTGCAAAAGCTGAAAAAAATTATTATTATTAACTGACAAACGAGAGATTTATGAAGTTGTCCGCTTACCGGCGAGTGACTGGTGTACTTCATGTCCATTAAACGACTCACGCGACGAACATGAGGCACATAGAGTGCATTGGGCAATGCGGCGAGATTCTCAATACTGCCATTGGGCAATGGCAGGGGCACCACCTCCTCGTGCACATCGAACTCGGTGCCAACAAAGGCCCAGCGATACATTTGAAAATGCGGCAACTTGGTTGCCGGCAACACACAGCCCAGCTCCAGCAGCTTGCATGCCTCCAGTTGCACTGAACGCCAGTGTTGCATGGGCGTCTGTGCATTTATGCCATTGCTGGCGCTCGAGTTCGATGATGACCAGGAGACATCAATGCCAGGCAACAGACGCGACTGTTGGCTGTTAAAGTGGTTAATTGATTAAAATATACATATATTCAACTAGAAGTGAAGATCTTATTTAAAACAAACCTGCGTTCATCGCTCTCCGATTTAAGTTCCTGCTCCATTTGCAGAAACACTTGCACCATTTCAGCTATAATGATGGGCCACAGCGATGTTACATGATCCGGTGACATGCGCAGCAGCAGCACACGAAAGCACAGAAGGACAGCAGCCTGCACCGAAGGACCCAAAGGCACCAGACGCAAACTATTGGCCAATTGCTCTACAGATATGGAGATAGTAGTTATAATATTAAGTAAAAGAACTTTAAAACTGATGTAATCATACCTTGTATATCTGGCATATATTTGTTGTGCTGATCAAATTCGCTGCAGTAGATGACAAAGGCGAGACGCTTGAGCAGCATGGCGCGCAGCTCGTATTCCTGATCCCTCGATGCAAATATATTCAGGCTGCCCGCCTGCGAGAGTGAGACGCGCGTCATAAGCTCCCGGAATGTGGTATTGTCATAGGTCATCAGACTGTCCATGATCTGTCGCCAGAAGGGCAGGCACGAGATGTGCATTTGAAAGAAAGTTGTGTCCAGCAGCAGATCAAGCATATCCTTACGCCACGCCTTGCGCGTATACTGATAGCCACTTAGGCTGGCCAACAGCGCGGAGCAGGCATAGAAAAAGGGGACATTGCGTGCCGTATGATTCTTCAGATAGGGCGTTATATTATAGAGCAGTGTCGTCACTATGGTCACCACCTTGTCTTTCTCCTGCGAGCCATAGGCAACGTCTAGCAGATTGGAGAGTATGCCAGCGAGAACACTTTGTGCTTGCAGCGAATATTTTGCCGGACCATCCGTGTCCTCTTTGACGGCCAGATTGCGACGCAGCCAGGTGGTCTGCTCTAGACATGCGCCTGCCACACTGGACAGCGATTCCACCAATCTTGCAGTGACATCGTGCAACTCCCGCACCTCCTTCTTGTCCGGAAAGGGCATCTGTGGACAACGCTGCACAAACTCATTCAGCAGCATCAGCAGAGCAAACTGAGCCGGTGGCGAAAGACTTAATCCATCTCTAATCAACACCAGCAATGCAGCCCAAGCATCTGCCAGCTGGGGCGCTGGCGCAGATCTCATATAGAAATAGAAAAGCTCCAAGGCGCTCACCTCAATACTGAGCTGAGCGGGTGGACGATGAATAGGTGGCGGCGACTTGACCACCTGATGTAGAGTCTGCACAAACGAATCCATGGGCATTACACGGATGCTGGACACCAATGAGACCAGACTAAGCTGTGCTGGACAAGCTTGCAATGTGGAGTTGCGTTGGAATTGCTCCGAAATGCTCAAGGAGCTGACATTGTTGTTGTTGTTACTGGAACCTCTTTGCTGCCAGGTGACTGCAATAGCAGCTAGGAAATTGCAACCATGATGCAATGAAACGGGTGAGAGGAACTCCAACAGCTGCTGACGCACCGTACGCAGTTGTCCCAGTTCACTATCCCAAATGGCCGCCACGCTGGTCATGATGCGAGGCAGATGTGACAGCACAGCATTGCGTGCGGCCTGCAGCTGAGGATTACGCGGTGCCGTAGTAGTCGAAGTGGCTTCACTTGCAGATAGAAAGGAGTGCACAATGCTATTCAACAGTTGTCCAGTGCTGGAACTTTGTGATGCAGCACTCGTCTGAGGATAGGCCTGATTGAAGAGATGTGACAATGCCGTCTGCTGTGTATTGTCCAACAAACAGTAATGACAGAGTATGGTCAAGGCTTCCAGCTGGGCGAGCACATAGTCGGGTGGAAAGTGACGTTGCTGGGGTAAAGTAAGCTTAGCAAGACGATCCAGATTATTGCACAGTTGATGCACCACACTGATGACAATGTTTGTGAGTGAACCGAAGCTAAAACAGTTCAATGAACTTGTGACCAAATCCGTCCAGTTGCGATGCAAGTGACGTAGACGCTCCTGCTGCAGAGCACCCAGGACGGCGGCCAGGAACATAGGTTGCTGACTGATCAAACAGTTGGGCAAGTACTTGACATTGGCAGCGGCTCCTTCGGCTAACCTAGTGGGCGATGCATTGCCAGAAGCATTGTGATCATCGCCAGCGCCCGTGTTGGGCGTATCCTGACGCAACTGATGCACTTCATGTTCCAGCCGTATAACAGATAGAAGTAGACGCAACAGCTGTAGCTGAAAGCAATCCGCATGCAGTTGATCATCCTGCGGATCATTGAAACTAAGAACCTGATCCGCATAGCTAATGGCGCTACCGGCTCTGCGTCCATAGCTGCACACTGAGCTATTGAGACAGTGCAGCATGACCTTTTGAAGCTTGGCACGCGCTAACAGATCAGCTATATAGCAGGCCAAGCCACGACCCATGCCCTTGACAATCTCAATAAGTTCCGTGCAGATTAAAGCCAGCAACTCAATGCTCTCCAGCTGAATCCTGCGATTATTGACCACATCCTGCAGCGTTGGCGGCTGCCGCTGAGCATCCAAAGATTCGCGCTGAAAGTAGCCACGAGCATAGAACAACAGCAGTGTTACCAAGAGCTCCAGATGCATGCAGCCACGATAGCCCTGAGCATACTCCGAATTGCCAACACTGCCGCCAAATCCTTTGCCCGAGATGCTCTTGCGATGCCTTATTAGCAACTGCTTCAGACTGCCACTCGTAAAGGATGTGGTTATGGAGAGACAAAGGAACGTTCGCTTGTCGCAGCTGATGATGTTGCGCAATGTTTGGAGCGCATAAAGCGTCTGCCTGGTATCATAAATGGCCAAATATAGCAGCAAATGATTGTGGTACAAATGCGCAGAGTCCATTGCTGTTTGGCGTATAGGCAAGGAACTGCTGCTCTTCGTGGAGGAGCGTATACTTTGCTGCTCCTCAGCAGCGGCAGCAGCAGCATTCTGTCTCAAAATCTCCACATTCTGTTTGCTCTTCTCGAGCGTCTTTTGCCAGTCGGCAGGCTGCAGCTTGCTGGTCTCCAAGCATAGTTGGCGTCGCTTGTCCTCCACATTGATGGTACTCTGACTGGACGCCTCATTGCACAGCTCGGACTCCTCTTCGCTGTGGTCTTCTGTTTCTAGTTGCTCCGCCGGATTGCTGTGATTGCTATCCGTAGAGGTTTTGGAGATGCAGCTAAGACGTTTCTTCTCGTTGCTATTAAGAAACTTTTTACGCTTGCGCAGCTCTTTGGACATCTTTTTTCCAACGCCCGCTTCGCTGAAATACTCATCCGCCGGCAGAGCATGTTCATTGTCTGGTGCCTGCTCCTCCGGGTCATTCTGGCTGGAATCGCCGGGCGTCTTCTCACGCGTCAGCCGATACATTTTGCGACTCTTTATCTTCTCGTGCTGGGTAAGGGCCTCCGTAACACTTTCGCAGTCACCAACGAAGCGCTTGACATCGTCACTAGCACCAGCACCGCTGGAACTGATCGTCAAGCTATCCTCCTTTTCAATGCTCGTCTCGCGCACCTCTGAGTCCGACTCAAAATCGCTGCTCTCCGATTGATCGGTAATGTCTTGGTCGTAGTGCAGTGACGGCTCCGTTTCCGGCGGATTCGGCAGTGTCACTGTTTCACTTTCATCCATGGCGTTGGCCAGCTTCTGCTCCAGCGGAGTTTGTGGTGCATCCTTGCCTGCGGTATTTACCAGCTCAATGCGCGGTTCCTCCAGATCCGTTTCATCATCAAAATCATGTGCATTCTCCAGGGGATTAATGATCAGGCCAATGGTATTGATGTCCTGGAGTGCCTCGCAGGCCAGCGGCGTCTTGTCACTCACAAAGTTGGAGGTTTTATTTGTTTTGCCGCCACTGAGCGTTACCCCAAAGATTTTCTTGGGCAGATGACGTATGGGGCTCTTCTTCTTGCTACTACTGCTGATCAGACCAATGCCACTCGTTGAGCTGCTGGCTGCCTCCATGTGATGATACTTGACATTGCCTTGTTCCGAACTGATGGCATAAACATCACGCTCAAATGCCGGCGCCTGCCGATCCTCATCGCATATGTGATCCACCTCGGCTGCCTCGCGATACAGTTGCTGCATGTGGACAATGCCCACACGCCTGGAGCTTACAGAGAGTAGAATCTTGTAAAGCGGTTTGGTAAGGCGTGCCAAATCACCACGTAGCAATGCGGCTTGCAGCCAATTGGTTACAAAGGTGCGCTCGGACATGTAATGTGGCAGGGCAAGAGTGTCCAGTACCTTAAGCAGTGTCTTCTCAAAGCCACGCGACATTTGCTTCTCCCTGCCCAAATGCCATAGAAGCTCAAATTTCTTGTAGCTACGTGCCTGACTCTCGCGCAGACGATCCATGCAGACAGTGGGACACAAAAGCTGAGCATCCGTCATACGCTCCAGTTGGAAGCTGCGCAAGGAGTTGCTGTGTCCTATTTGTGACGGTGCTTGAATCAAATGCTGGGCGTACATGCGATTGCCAATTGTGGATTCGACCAGCCCACTTTCCAGGCAGCTGTGTAGTTGATGCAGTAACGCTGCTATCTGGGAGGGATCAATGCCCGGTGTGCCCAAATAATCCCACAATATGGAGCTGACCAGCTGAAAGACGCGCGTATGCTGCTCCATATAGCTTACGTGTCCAAATTTAAGTAGCGGTAGCATTACTACAAAAGTAACTCCCGGACTGGTCGTGTGCTCGATTTGAGAGCGTAACAGGCTTCAAAAAAGAAGAGGAGAGTAAGTAAAAGACTTAAAGACAAACCAATCTGCTAAGACGACAGTTTTACCTTATCAAATCAAAGAGCGTGGTAATGGAAGCGACCTGCAACTCCTTATCGCTCTGCGCAAAGCATGCAACCAAACACAAAACCTTCAGCCAGTTGGGTAGCTCCGGTTCTGAAAATAAGAGTAAGTGAAGTCTTAGTCATGAATTCAATAAACCTAATGTGCCTTATTCTTACCACTTTTGTCCAATACAATATGCTTATTGCAATTAGGAAATGTAGACATCTCGACCAAAAGTGTGGCAGCCAACTTGATGGCAGTGCGTAGGGCTGAACTCAATTGTAGTTCGGATAGATGTTGAACACTACGCTGAGTTTGGGTATCGATAAGAAGCTTTTGTTGGGGTTCATCGCAGGCATCACTGTCGCTGCTAAGCTCACTAGCGCTGACCGTAGGTAGCGAGAGATTCAGAAGGCGTTGCAGTTGCTTGGAACGTGGCACCAGATCCACTCGAAGCAAGCTAAACAAACGATCGATTTGAGACTCTCGCTCGGGACACTCATGCTCTAGTACTTGCTCCACCATAAACATGCTGGAACTGTGGCTGGTGCTGCGCTGCAGCTCCACCTTAATTGCACATTTTTTGCTGCTCGAACTAAAATCAGAGCAATCGGAGCTGGTACTTTTTTCAATATGTAGCAGCTGGCGTGCGAGATACACCTCAAAGAAGATCTCATATTGTCGTATACATTTCTCCAGTATGGAGAAGCCCCGTTGCTGTTGAGCCTTGGTCTGTTCATCATCTAGTTGAAATTCCGGACAGTTTTCAACTGGTGCACTCTTGGGCGGCTCTTCGCCAGCGTCGTCTTGCACATCATTGGATGTTACAGTGTTTGGTGGAATAACAATATCCTTGGGTCGCGTTTTCTTTGGACTGCTGCGTATAAAGGGCACCTTGGCCTTAGCTTTGATCTTCTTAATGCTGCGCGGCGTATCTAAATCTGAGGAGGACTGCTGACCCGTATCCGAAGCCACTATCTACAATAAAAAGTTTATAGACGTTAGTTAGATGTCTTTTATTCTGAATAGCAGCACCCTTACATCCTTGTCTAGTTCCGAGAGTCGTGAAACTGATTTTGCTTTCTTTTTGGGACTGTGCCGCACGACACTCTGATTGGAGGCCGAACGTCTGATGAGCTCCTCATCATTGGGCTCAGCACCTTGTGAATGTTCGCCAAATTGATTAAGTCGTGAATCTGATTTACTCTTCTCCAGCGCATTCGTTTGTATTGTCGATTCTAAAGCGTTGATACTGCTGATGCCTGTGGCATTGAGCATCTTTTCATCTGATCCCGAAGTGCTGTGATCCATTAGCTTGTTCAGTTTTATCGGGCTACTGCGGGCACAAAGCAAAAAGTATTGTTAGGATAGATTAATGACGATGGTATTTAGGGGTTTATGTTATATATGATTTGATGTAAACACAGAATGATGTCTTCATTCTTAAAGATTCTGTTTAGCTACTTACGTTATCATGGGCTGTACACGCGAGACAATCTTCATGCAAAGCTTCAGGGCGGCAGTAATCTCCTCACTGCTCAAGCGTTCCATGTGCAGAGAGAGTAGCTGTGAAATGGCCAGAAAGACCTTGGGCAAATATACTCGAGTAGTTTCCGTATACATTTCAAGGGAGATGGTCTCCAGCAAAAATTCGGTGAGCACGCATATTTCCAGCACACACGGATCACCGGAGCCAACGATGCTGGCGAATTTGCCATCACTATTGGACTGGGCAGAGGTGGGCGCCTGTTGACAGGCGCGCTCAAACATGTTGGTCATGTAGCTCCAGATATACGCCGGATCGAAGGTGGCAAACAGCAGATTGGCCGACTTGAGCGCGTCCGCATTGCTGCTAGAGATGTACATGGCGCGTATTATGTCATGCAGCACAAAGTCTAGCACGGCGCTGCCAATCTCCGCCTTGTCCAACAGCGAAAGCATAATGCGATACGGCTTTAGATCCATGGGCTGGCACTCCAAGCTCAAACGTAGCGTGCTCACCAATGCACTGATAAGTATGTGCCGCGAATGCGTTATAAAATACGGCTCCTCCTTGTGGCCATCGATGGGTGCCGAGTCCAGCGATAGTGTGTCATAGGTGGGCGAGTTCTTGGTCACCTCGCTGGCCAGCAGCCAAGAGAAAAGTCGTCTATTTAACGACATATCGCGTCTCAGTATTGTATTCAATCCATTCGTAACCAGCAACACCAACTGTTCCTCCTCCAGCAGACGCGTGTGCATGGGAAAGCCAAGCAACAGAAACTCAAGTGTATTGCGCTGCACCAAGATCAGAGCATCGTTGAGGCAAGCGCACAGCGCTGACATCATTATCTCACGATTGTGACCCATTATATAAATCTGTTTCTGCATGTCCAAACGCTTGTTAAAGTGTTCCAGCAGAAATGTGATTGCTGGCAGACGTATTGCCGCATTATTCGCCACCGATTCCCATAGCACCGTATAAAAGTGCATCGGATTGACCGCCAGGCAAACATTCTTGAGCAGCGCACTTATACGTTCAAAATGATCCAGTCCACAGTCATATCCTGGCAATACGCCACTCAGGAATCCACTTAACGCCGGACGCAACTTGTCTCCCAGCGGCACAAAATACGTCTCATAGATGGTCAATAAAGCCGGACGCACGTTCATGGCCGCATAGCCGAGCAGCGGAAAAAGTCCCGCACTAAAAAAAAGATAAGCACAAATGTCAAATGTTGATTTGTAAAGCTTTATTCACATTACTCACCCATAAATAAACTCCGTGGCCAGACGTTCGGGTCCCGTCTTGCTAAAAATTACTGAATATGTTTCCAGTGCCTTCAAATGTACACCCGAGGGCAGGGCGGGATGCATGCATTGTGCCAGACGCTTGGCAATCTTCAAGCGTCTGGGTATAACTTGGTACTGCGTATTACTTGATATCGCCTATCGCAGAATGAATTAAAGAAGAATTAAAACATTATAAAACAGGAGATAAAAATGGAATATTTAATTTAAGGTTTATATTCCAAGTACTTTTGTCTAACAACTTATTTAATTGATTTTGCCTAAGAATAAGCTTAGTAAATTAAATGATATAGAAAGCGAACGGAAAATGTGCATAAATTATCTCAAGGGGACAAGAAATGACTTCGTTATAGGGAAAATTCGTAATAAAGAATGGATTTTTGATTGAACCAAATTGCTGAGTTTTTTGTTTCCATCATTCCAATTGACATAAAAAACTTGAAATTTTCGAAGTACATACTACTACAGTCAAACTTCCATAAAACAAATTCTGTTGCAAAGAAAAAACGTAATATGGAATGGGATTTTCATTGAACTAAATTGCACTGTTCTGAAAATAAATTCGTTATATAGTAAGCTTCGATATATGGGAGTTCAACTGTACAAGAAAAATTCCCGCAATTGTATGTACTACAACACAATAGCGATAAGGTTGAGTTGTTAAGTTGTTACAACAAAATAACCGCATGAATCAGCGCGGGATCAAATGCTGGCGAAACTGTCTTTTAGCATTTATTGCTCCAGTTAAAAAGAGTGTAAAACAATAATCGGGAGGGTGGTCAAGCTTACGTGTGTATTTATACTTGATTATGTACTATAACTATGCATTAATACCTTGCTTAGTTTGCCCAGTGCGGATATTAAGTCCGCCCACTCGCTGGAGTATTCGAAATTGCGCAGCGCTTTATCAATATTTGTCATATATTGGCGATATTTGGCCTCGGCCATGAGCTTCTGCTCCTCCACAAGCGTGTCCGCAGACTCCATGGCGTCAATTGTGACTGACTCGATAACTTCAAATGAACGAGACGAATATTAACCAAATTGAAAACAACAACAATAAGAAAATCAATAACAATTAACAAACACTTGTTGCCGTTCGCTTGCGTGTCCTTGAGTTAAAGTTTGGTTTTTTTTTTTTTGTTAAGTTGGCGTTGGACCGTTTGTTTTAACAGTAAGTGCATACATATTTAATGAGTGTGGCATCCAGCGCACACGCGTCCGCATCAGCGTCAGCTGCAGCTGCTTGCCAACAACAATGGACAAATATTTCGAAATCGCAAGCGAAAATTTCTCGTCTGTGAATGTCTGTACGTGTACTATGCGTGTGTATGGGTTCTTTGTTAGCACACATTAAAATGTGGCATCTATTTGGCCCCAAATTCAATTTGATTTGTGTTCTGTATATATTTCACATTTCACCTTACTAACCCCCTAAGTGGGCAACAGTCTTCTTCTATTTTTCCGTGAGTGTTATGTGTTGGTTGCTCTCTCGCAAACGTCACACAATTAACTGCAAATGCAATTACTGTGACGACGACCAAACACACACACACCACTTGAGTCTTGCGACTCGCGACCAGCTGATGACGAATTTTTTTGCAGACAGATGACGACGTCCACGACTTTTGTTTATTGTTTGATTACAACATCTCTTTACGCCATCGGTTATTGCACATATTTATTATTATTCTAGTTTATTGATTTACATTTCAATAATATACGTTTTGCCACCAAATTAAAAAAAAAAAACACGGATCACAAATAAAATAATGCAGACTGCTGGTCGTAGTCTTATATTTTCTGATACATTGAGCTAAATATCGATATATCGATAGCTAATCTGTGTTATGGTGGCATGACACTTACTTATTTCTGATCTTTTTCGATATTTAGCGGTTGCTAAAAGTTTTGCGAAATTATTGATAACAAAATGGTATTGACAAAATCAAAACGAAACTTAAGTGGTGAGTATTTAAATAATTATTATGTAAGGTGAAATATGTTTACTATGGCCAGCTTTTTGGGCATTAAAATATATTTTATTGTTTTAAAGTCAATTTATATTTACTTACATTTTCGACAAGATAAATAAATAACTAACCGAGTTTTTTGCAATACTTGTAAAAAAAAAATAAAAACCCTGTTAAATGCAAAATCAACGCACAATAAATTAATGAAAAAAATAATTTGAAGTTGAACATTTCAAGTTTGTAACTTTTTAAAATTCTGAAATTGTGACCGAGCTTTACTTTTTCTTATTCTTGCCCTGGGCAGCAGCTGGTGGTGCGCCAGTCAGCGCTGCGAGCTCCTTCTTCAGATTCAAGAGTATCTCAACTTCAGGTTTCCAAACGGCAGCATCTCCACTTGCTTTAAGAGTGCGCACCTTTTCACCCTGTGCCGTGATTTTATCATTCAGTGCTTTTATTTGAGCCGCATCGTTGGAAGCGGGTGTAGAAGCTGCGGCTGCAGCCGATGGAGCTGTTGCCTTTGCTGCTTCAAGTTGCTTTTTCAAATCGAGAAGCACATTTACTTCAGGCTGCCAGACAGCTTTGTCCTTGGTGCTTGACTTTAACTGACGAACCTTTTCACCTTGAGCTTGAACAGCTTTCTCCAGTTCTTGAACGGATGATGTTTGGGAGTTATTTTGTGGTGTAGACGTTGCTGGCGCAGTTGTCTTTGCTGTCTTTTGTGCCGCTTCCAATTGTTTTTTGAGCTCAAGCAGCTTGTTTACTTCCGGCTGCCAGACGGTTTTGTCTTTGGTGCTTGACTTTAGCTTTCGCACCTGGTCGGCTTGCGCCTGAACCGCTGCCTCCAACTCTGCTATATTCGATTGTTGTGGTTGTGCTGCTATTTTGGTTTCCTGTGAACCGCCAAATTTGCCCTTTAGTTCATCAATAAACGCTTGCTCAAGTTTGGTAAATAGCGGAGAGGGTTTGCCAATCTTGTGTCCAGCGGGCAGCAGAATGGTAGTCAAGGGTTTCCTATATAAAACCAAAGATACATAAATATTATAATTTTAGCATTAAGCCATTTGAAGTAAATTACTCTGGATTGAGTGGCGTTTGTTGTGCATTTAGCTGGGCAAACATTTGGCGAGCTGTGCTGGGCATGTAGGGGAAGAGCAGATTGGCCAGCAGGCAGGCAATGTTGGCACACAGGCCAATAATGGTAGCAGCACGTGTCATTTGCTCCTCGTTGCCCTTGAGCAACACCCAAGGCTGTTGGGTTTGCATATAGCCATTGCCATGACGTGAGATGGCCAAGAGATGGCGAATACCATCGCGCAGCTTTGCCTTCTCCAAGGAGTTGATATAGCCGCGCAATTCACGATTGATAAGCGCCAGAAGCACCAGCTCATCTTGGGTAAGCACAATTTGTGGCACCGTGCTGTTGAAATTCTTCTCGCAAAAGACCAAAGCGCGATTCACAAAGTTGCCCAAATTGTTGAGCAGCTCCGAGTTGTTGCGTGCCGCTAGATCGTTCCAACTGAAGCTGGAGTCTTGACCCTCGGGACGTGCAGAGGCCAAGTAGAAACGCCAAACATCGGCAGGAATGCCCGTTTCCTGGGCATCGTTGCCAAAGACGCCAATGCCGCGACTTTTGCTAAATTTGCCATCCTCATAGTTCAAATACTCGGTGGCCATAACATGGCTGACTAGCGTGTTGCCCTTGTTGATGGCCAGGAGAACACTGGGCCACACCACCGAATGGAAGGGTACATTATCCTTGGCCATAAACTGGAAGAGCTCTACATCGGTGCCGGCGGCTGGTCGCCACCACTGCTCATAGTCCTTGGTGTAACGCTTTGTCATAGACACATAACCGAACGGTGCATCAAACCACACGTAGAAGACCTTCTTCTCGAAATTCTTGTGCGGCACAGGTATGCCCCATTTGAGATCGCGTGTAATACAGCGTGGCTTGAGACCCTCACGCAGCCAGGCGCGTGTTATAACTCGTGCATTATGCGTCCAACCATTATCTACGCGATCCACCCACTCACGCAGCTGTGGCTCTGCCTTGGGCAGATCCAGGAATAGTTGTTCCGAGGAACGTAAAACCGGTGCACTGTTGCACACTTTGCAGCGTGGACGCACCAGCTCCGTGGCATTTACTAGCTTACCACACTTGTCACACTGATCCCCACGTGCATCTTCATAGCCGCAGCCAGGATGTGGACATGTGCCCTCCACGAAACTAAAAAAAACATTAACTAAGATAACGAATATAATATATCTTAGAATATTTTATTTACCGATCAGCTAAGAAACGGTCACATTTCTGGCACAGAAGCTGCTCCACGCTTTCGGTAAGTATATAACCGGCTTTGTTGATATCCTTAAAAGCTTCTTGTACAATACTGCAAGCAATAAACAAATGCATTAATAAAAGTTATCCTTTTTCATATTCACATCATATTCCAATCAAAACTTACTCGGTTTGCTCTTGGGCCGTGGTGCGTCCAAAATAGTCAAAACCAATGCCGAACCAGCGGTAAATAGAATTATGCAGCTCAAAGTATTTATCGCAGATTTCTCTTGGTGACAACTTTTCGGCCAGAGCCTTGTTCTCAGTGGCCGTGCCATACTCATCCGTGCCAGAGATGTACAGCGTATTGTAGCCAGCAGCACGAGAGTAACGTGCAAAGATGTCAGCGGAGAGGACGCAGCCAATAATGTTGCCCAAATGTGGAACATTGTTGACATACGGCAGAGCAGAGGTAACAAGCACATTACGCATGCCAGGCTTTGGCAGCACGGTGCGTGGCTCATCAAAAGCCTGAGGCTTGTTGTGGACGAAAGCAGTGCGCGCCGCATTTATTTCTTCATCCGTAACCGTATCTGCCACAGTGGAGGCGGTTTCAGCGATTAATTTGCCGGCATCCGTTGAAATTGAACGCCTGAGTGGAACATGATGGAGACCACCATAACGATTAGCCTGCTGTAGGGCATTAAAGCTGAGATCCTTTAGTGGGTGCTCGCCGAGCACTTGTTGCACCTCCGGTAATGCCTTGATTTTGTCGTACCAGCTGCGTAGATTATCCACGTTTTGGGCACCTTTCAGAGTACCATCTGGCGCAAGCAAGGACCACACGGCAATATCCGCAGCGCTTAGCTTTTCACCAGCCAAATATGGTGAATTCTTGAGGTAGTCGTTGAGTTTCTTGACTAGATTATTGAGCACAGGCAAGGCATTTGGATCGGCGCGATGACCGACAGCCATATGATGAGCAAGCGCTGGTGCTAGCAGTGTTGTTGACCACTCCAGCCACTGTGTGCAAGGGTTTGTTAAGTTTAATTAATTAATTTAACCTTGAAGTGGCGAATTTACAAAACATACCTCGTCCCGCTGCTGCCCCTCATCTCCTAGCAAATATTTGGCAATAGCTGTTGCTGAAAATAGTCGCAAGCCGTTGTCCAGTTCCAGCGTTGGTAGCACCAACAAGTCCTTGTACTGGGCATCTGTAATTTAAAAGTGTTATTGCATCAGTTCAGAAGTCATTTTTTGCTGCACGTTGCCGGCCGACAGTTTTTCTTTTTTCGTCCTACCATTTAGGTTAACCGTTTGCACTTGGACCGTGCGCTTGGCGAATTTCACCAGCATTAAAAGCTGCAGGCCGAACGGATTGCCCTCATTTGTGTAGATAATCATTTTGCAAATTCAACTATTTTAAACGTGGCAAAAAGGGTTAAAACCAAATAATCCGCACGCGAAATCGGTCAACTATAAGTGTATTAGAGATGAGCTAACAATCTAAAACTATCGCCGACAAATGCGCTTGGAACTTATCGACACTCAAGCACCAAAACAGAATCAGCTGTTTACGACAGGTGACGCCAGTGTGCTGGATAAAGCTTGTAAACATTTTAAGAGCTGTCGAAAATTAGTTAATCTGCATTAAAATGGGTGAACGCAAAGGTCAAAACAAATACTATCCGCCCGACTATGATCCAAAAAAGGGCGGACTTAACAAATTTCAAGGAACTCATGCACTCCGCGAGCGTGCCCGCAAAATCCACTTGGGCATCATCATCATCCGTTTTGAGATGCCCTACAATATTTGGTGTGATGGCTGCAAGAACCACATTGGTATGGGCGTGCGATACAATGCAGAAAAGACAAAAACGGGCATGTACTACACGACGCCCATTTACAAGTTTCGTATGAAATGCCATTTGTGTGACAATCACTTTGAGATACAAACGGATCCTGGAAATCTGGACTATGTGATACTATCGGGAGCGAGACGCCAGGAGAACCGTTGGGATCCACTGCAAAACGAGCAAGTTGTCCCGGAGACAAAAGAGGTGCAGAAGCGACTGTTTGACGATGCCATGTACAAGCTGGAGCACCAAGCCAAAGATGTTCAGGCAGCTTCTGATGCCAAACCGGTGCTGCAAAAGCTTGTCGAGCGCAATCAAAGTGTCTGGGATGATAATTATGTAGCCAACTATCGACTGCGTGCAACCTTCCGCCAGCAAAAGCAGGAGATCAAGGGACAACAGGAGCTAGATCGCCAGCTGCTAGCCAAAAGTAGTTTGGATATTGCGTTGCTTCCAGAGACAGAGCAGGATAGAGAAATGGCGGCACTTATGAAATTGCAAACGAAGAGTGCCGTCGAACGCGAAGCGGAGCAACGCTTGGAGCTGCTCATGCGACCCGCTTTGCCGGGCGCCACATCCACTACATTTGGCGGTCTCAAGCGTCAAAAAGCCTTAAACACTCAATTGCAGCTCCAGGATCTGGGTATAAAGCGTAAGGCAACAACAGATGTGGGAGCAGGGAAAGAAGCAATTGGAGCAGCCCAAAAAACATTAAGCCTTGTTGAAGACTATACCAGTTCTGGCTCCGAGGACACCAATAGCCCCGCTTCCCCTGATTGAAAGCGAGATGCCTTGATAATCACAATAAAATTAATATATTTATTCCTTAAAAGAAACTTTATAAAAAAAAAATGGTTTAATACATTCCTTCGTTCACATCATCAATGGCGCTATCCTCGAGTGGCTCAGTTCCACTACCGTTCTCATTTTGATCGGTCTTATAAAGCACCTCGAACACCCGATTACAAAAGTCAACATCTTCGTTTCTATTGAGCATATCCGTGAGTAGTATTTCAATCTTGTGCAACTTCTCATAGGCCGTATCACGTTTTACAATGGTGTCCGATATCTTGACATTCAGTTCCTCAATTGTGGTTTGTAGCTCATGTGTCGGTTCTTCCTTGGCAATAGCAGGGCGTGGCCTAACAACAGGCTTCGGTTGCACTGCATTGGCTGCTGATTTGATGTTCTCCAAACCGGGCGCTTGTGAGTCAAAGAACTTTTTAAACCACTGCAGGAACTCAAAGTTATCCTGAAAGCGACCCTTTATCAAGCGATCCAGCGGCACTGTTTTGTCCATTTTCAGGCGGGTGAAGGCACCTTGAAAAAGCTTCATATTGTGAAAGCATTCGTGTTCCAGTTTTGCCGACATTTTGACACGCTTCATATTTATGCAGTTCGGCGAGATCATTTCCATCATTTGACAATAGGCAACACCTGGAAATTAAAGTAATCATATGCACGTAATTTTTGAAGGTACTTTAAATGTTAAGAAAACAAAGGCAGATCAGACAGATCTTTAGTTTGACTCCTGATGATATATTCAGCTTACCCGATGACATCTCTTCAATTTTTTTAAAATTGCCATTGACCATGGTGTTGACCCAGTCGA
This sequence comes from Scaptomyza flava, assembly GCA_030179655.1. Classification (NCBI taxonomy): domain Eukaryota; kingdom Metazoa; phylum Arthropoda; class Insecta; order Diptera; family Drosophilidae; genus Scaptomyza; species Scaptomyza flava. Next base: position 84,685,653 of record JARNME010000404.1, on the reverse strand, counting down.
TCATTTGATGGCGCGACACATTCTCACCAGTGACGGTATTAAGCGTCATTGTTGGCTTCATATCACTACTTTTGGGCATGTTTGTGTGTGTGTGTGTGTTGTGTGTATGTGTGTATAACCTTTAACTATTTACAGTTGCACTTTTTTCTCCAGCTGCGGTTTAATTATTTTTAAGAATTTGTGGTGAGCGCAAGCAGCTGTCTTTAAAAAAATGTATTTTTACAAAATGATTTAATTATTTGCATGTGAGCCAGCACACGAAAATTAAATTAAATACAATTATTTCTTTGTTCCTTTGCGCTTGCTTCGCAAATGCTTGCCTCGCAAATACTTGCTTGAAATTTCTTGTTGTTCCTTTTGCTTTTGCTTTGACGCACTGGCAACATTGGCATTAGCTCATCGGCAGGATCAAATGACAATCGTTTTCAAAGCTTGAATATCGATAACACTAAAAAGTTTATTTTTCTTTTAAATCAACTGGCTTACAAAGATTGAATCTTAAACTGGCTCTCCACTTTCTTGACGAATTCTATGAAATCCGCATACAGAATCTTAGGCACCTCCATGGCGGCAAAATGTCCACCACGTCTATAGTACGTGCTGTGTATTAAATTCTTGTACTTGTCCTTCAGTTGCAGATCCATGAACTGCATTATGTCACCCTTGAAACGAGCACAGCCTGTGGGCACCAAGGTGGGCACACGATCCAGGCGCAGATTACGCTGCTCCTTGCTATATTGTTCGGCATAAATACGCTGTGACGTTGTTATCGAGTTGGTTAAATAATAGATCATCACATTGTCCAATAGTGCGTCCAGTTCGTAGCGCTTGGTGATACCACCATCGGACAACGAGCGATACGTGACATTGGTCCACGTAGAAAACTTCTCTAGTATGTAGGCAGCAAGTCCCACAGGATTATCGGACAATGCGGCGCCAATTGTGTCCGGCTTTGTGGCCTGCAAATGTAAATAGCCGGTCTCCTCCATCCAATAGCTTAACTCTCGCGATTTGGGAAAGAAGAAATCCTCTACGCCGTTGGGCACAAACAGACTGGGCCAGACACCGGCAAGAAATCCCTTAACCAGCGATCTGGGACTCATATTGTTGCACATATTCGAGTGGTAGCCGAGCACGTTATCTGGATAAAGTGTGGCTATATGCGAACCCAGTATTGCGCCCCAATCGCCACCCTGTACAAAAAACTTGTTATAGCCCAAACGCAGCATTAGATTACGTAGGATAACAGCCATCTGAGCGGGGCCCAAGCCTTGGCGAGATGTGCCCTTGAAAGTAACGAATATAAATGAGTGAATTATGAGTGAATATCAAATCTATAGCTACCTGTGACCAACCATAGCCCGGCAAACTGGGCACAATCACACTGAAAATGTATTTGTTATTCGGATCCAAATTGCTTTGATGCAACAGGTGAATCATGTCATAGAATTCACGCACCGATCCTGGCCAGCCATGAAGCAAAAGTACTGGATAATGCTGCTTGCCCACCTTGTTGTCGTCGTAGACCATCAGGTTGAGAAAATGCATACGTAAGCTGATTCAAACACATCAAAAAATGGCCACTTTCAATATTGATAAGCGCTTATCATTTTTTAATGCCACTCACCCTTGGATTTCGGTTGTGTAGTGATTGAATTGCCAAAGGAAAACTTCGCGAGATCGCCAACGCGGCAAATAATCATCGCGCCAATAGGCAATCACTTTTTTCAAATAGTCACTATTGAAGCCATACTCAAAAGCGACGCCCTCTAGCGGTGGCGTTAGGCGTAGCGTTCGATTCAAGCTTTTTTTCAGATACTCAATGGTCTAAAAGAGAGAGATGGAATTAACTTGGACGTAATAAACATATCAAATGATATCATTTATTTACCGCATCCGGATACGTTAGACGATTGCCAATAACTTCCGATGTGTTGGCCAAATATGCAGCATAATCTTTGGGCTCTGCCTCATCGCCCCACCATTGCTGTGGACTAAGCGTTGGAGCTGGCAAATCACCCCACAACTGATTCACATTTTTATAGAGCATGCCACCGCCAATGGCCAGCAGCAGCACCAAAACTCGAGTTATTGGCGACATCTTTTTCTTTTTCTTTCAACTCTCGAATTCCTCTCTAGTCAAAGGTTCTCGTCACACTAACTGGGTGTGTGCATAGTGTGCGGCGCCGGCGTCTAATCTGACGAGCAATTTATTTTAGCGGAGATTGTAGTTGGGTGTTGTTGTTTGTTTTAAAACTGATCGTTAAAACTCTCGCACGCATACGATGATAAGTGCTTTTGTTTGTTTGATCACGCTTCGTTGGCCGGTGAGGTGGGTTCGATATTTGTTCAGACAGCAGCTTTCAAAAGTCGCATATGCCCGACTTGAAAGCTCTCGATTTTTTTCGAAAGCTTTTTGCCCCCGTGTTAGGCAACTCGCTTGGACTCAATTTTTCAGCGCAGCTGTGCGCCGGGTCAAAATGGTTGCCTTGGCGTTTTATTTTTTATTTTTGGTTAATTAAAGTATTCGAACACTTGTTGACTTCTGAAGCTTGCGCGTGTCATTAAATGCATAATAAAGGTATGTATATGTATGTAGGTATTATTGTTTAATGGATTTTTAAAAGTCATTAAATCACTTGGTTTGTGAAACTTTAAAACAACTTAAATTAAACTACGACTCAAACTATTTTGAATTGAATACATTTTTACATAAAGATATGTTGAATTCATATTGCAACTATGAAAAACCTTATTCCCTATAGTAAAAAACTTTAAAGTGCATTCAAAATTCGTTGAAGTCCAATCGTGCTTTGATTTCTTTGTACGAACGTGGTGAGAAATCTGATTGTTAATTCAATAGACGATTGTATATATTAAGTTTTGTTCCCGGCCTCCAATACTCATGAAAGGTAAACACTCTTGAGTGTATTCTGATATTTAAATATTTAATCTTATCATATCTATATCTTTTATATACAAAATGTAAACAATTATTTTGATGTATTAATTCCTTGTGCCGCTGCTTAAAATACAACCAACATACAAAAAATCACATGGAAATCAACCGCAGATAGATTTATCCCAAAGCCTTCTTCACAAAGGACACATAGTCGTCATAGAGTTGCTCTGGCACCTGGAACGCTGGAAAGTGTCCACCGTCCAAATGATGAGTGCTATGCACCAGATTCGGAAACTTATTGGCCAGCACCGAATCCGGTACGTGGAATATCTCATGGGTGAAGCGTGTGCAGCCAGCGGGTGCCCGAATGGGCACATTATCCACTGCCAAAGCCAACTGAGTGGGACACATAGACTCGGCATAGAGACGCACCGATGTGGTAATCGAATTGGTCACATAGTAGATCATTATGTTATCTAGCAACTGGTCGTAGGTATAATGTTTAGTCAGACCGCCATCCGGCAAGTTCTTGTTAGTGGGATTAGTCCACGTCGAAAACTTCTCCAATATGTAAGCCGCAAGACCAACGGGATTGTGTGCCAATGCTGCACCAATAGTATCTGGCTTGGTGGCCTGAATATGCGCATAGCCCATCTCCTCCATTATGACATAGAACAAATTACCAACGCCCTTGTAGAAGTCCTTGTACTGGCTGTCCACATAGAAGGTGGGCATGAATGAGGAGAGCAGCAGACGGAAAGTGCCCATGGGACTATTGTTGCCACACATATTGGAGTGATAGCCAAGCACATTCTCTGGAAACAAAGCAGCTAAATTGCTGCCAATAATGCTGCCCCAATCGCCGCCCTGAATGAGGAACTTATTGAAGCCCAGACGCAGCATCAGATTGCGCATAATCACAGAAGCCTGAGCAACGCCCATTCCAGGACGAGATGCACCCTATAGTAATAGCAACAATCAAAGATTGAAAAGTTTGCATCATTGTTAAGAATCATCTGAAGCTTACCTGAGACCAGCCATAGCCTGGCAAACTCGGCGCAATCACCTCAAACACATAATCGCTTTTATCGCTGGCCGTTGTCAGCAGTGGAATAAAATCATAGAATTCACGAACTGTGCCGGGCCAGCCGTGCATCAGGAGCAGTGGTAGAACCTTTTTATCCTTTGCATTGTTGGGCTTTGCATGTATAAAGTGAATCTTCAAGCTGCAACAATTACAATGAGTTAAAGCAAAATACATATTTAAAAAGGGGGAAACCATTTAAAATCTAAAAGGGTCGCGGACTGTATAAGTGGTGTTGATTTATACAGTCGAACTTTCATATAACGAATTCAATTTTGTTCAATAAAAAACCCATTCTAAATAAGTTTTTTCTTTTCCCCCATTAGATTCGTTATGTAAGAGTTCGACGATTAATGTATGAATGTTATATAACCCACCCTTGAATCTCGGTTTGGAAATGGTGCAACTTCTTTAGGATCTGTTCACGTTCATTCCATTTGGGTAGATAACTATTGCGCCAGTATTTTACCACTTTATCCAATTCCTTTGCATTGAAACCGTACTCGAAGCCAATGCCTTCCAGTGGCTCCTGCAGCTTCAGCGGTCGATCTAACTGTGTCTTTAGGTCAGCTATCACCTACGGGGGCAAAAACATATGCATTTTAATAAATTAGCCAAACGAGTTTGCAAAAGTGAAAGACAGAAACAAAAAATTTGTATTTTGCCCTTTGACCTACCTCTGGCGCAACACTTATATCATATGGATAAATGGCCTTGTTCTCCTTATATGATCCTGTCAGCTTTGGTCCCCAATATTCATTGCTATCCAAATCTGGTCGCTTGCCCGGCGCACCCAAATCACGATAGTTCTTATAACCGACCGCCACCAAAAAGGCAATGGCACCGATCAGTATGCGCACAGAGGTCGCCGCTACGGATGGCATACTTTATTTTTTGTTGAAATACAGTTGCGTTATAATGGCTATTGGAGTTTTTAAATAGTTATTACAAACGCTCTGAGATCAACAATGCACAACAGCACGGTTTCAGCTCACACAGCAAACTGCGGAACAGCGTCAACTTTTCAAGACCCGGTTCCTCGCAGACATGTTGCAATTAATAAGGTGGCTTAGTACCAACGTATCAAACGTATGAGTGCGAAAAGGAATGCTAGATTTCTGCTCTCTTGCTTTGTACAAAATCCACCATGATCGCAGAGAGACGAACTTTCGTGAAAACAAAGTCGCCGAGATTATGGCAACTGCAAATCAGCACACCATAACGGAATTGCGATAAAATGTTTGAACAGTGCTGCACATAAGAATATATGTATGAAACTGCAAAGTGTTACCTTCGATCAGTGCTGCGCGGTTAGCTTATTTCAGGCAGGATCTAGCATCTTTGCAAATAGCTTATAGCTATAAATCTAGCATTTTTCAAAGTTGTATAGCACATTCTAGCAGAAGTGAAAGAAGTCAATGAGAAGTGAAAGAAGTCAATGTTGCAAAAATGCCTAAATAATTATAAACATTATTCCGCGAATAGCTGAAATGATTGATATTACATATATTATATTCACCTTTCAATTTCAGACTTCCCATAACTTTAAACACTTAAACTATAAAATTCTGCAGTCGGCATATGCTGCAAGCCCAAAATTTTTTATGAATTTAAAGATATTTCAATACATCTAACATTGATGAATTAAAAACACAGATTGATAAGATTCAGAATTGGTAATTTTTATAATTATACTAATTATTTTTCACAGCTACAACTTGCCACATTATAGTAAAATTAAAACAAACGATAAATACTTATATGAAGGGGTAAGGGGGAAGGGGTAAGGTGGTAAGGGGATATGGTGATGGGGAAGAGGGGAAAGGGGAAGAGGAGGAGGGAGGTTGAAGAGGGGGAGGGTGAAGGGGGGGGGGTGGGTGAAGAGGGGGAGGGTGACGAGGGGGGAGGGCGAAGAGGGGGAGGGCGAAGGGGGAGGGTGAAGAGGGGGAGGGCGAAGGGGGGAGGGTGAAGAGGGGGTGGTGAAGGGGGGGGGGGTGAGGAGGGGGAGGTGGAGGGCAGGTGGTAAAAAATACGATCGATAACTGCTCTAAACTTATATTGGGCAGAGCAACTGCTGCTGAACACAGTCAATGGTCCGAGGCATTTGGCTGGGTAAGGTATGGTTTACAACCTAAACCAGTTGGGAATTACAAGCCCAAACATAAGCAAATGTTTTGAAGCAAACACATTATAGTCTTATTGAAGGAAAATAAAGTAGTTTACAAGCGCCTCACCAGACCTGATGGTAGGGGGAGGGGGGAGGGAGGGAGGCGGAGGGCAGGTGGTAAGAAATACTATCGGTAACTATCAATAGATTGCTGCTCTTGATAACTTATATTGGGCAGAGCAACTACTGGTGAATTCAGCCAATGGTCCGAGGCAACATACTCCAGTTTGGAATTACAAGCATTTTTTTTCTTGCATTTGGATATAGCTTGCTTTTAAGCTTGTTCTAGCTTATTTTTCACCCCAGAATCTAGCTTATGTGGACGATCAAAGCCTGACAACACTGCTTAGTACGAACAGAACAAACGTTTGAGTGCGAAAAGGTTTTCTAGATTTTTGCTCTCTTGCTTTGTACAAAATCCACCATGATCGCAGAGAGACAAAATTGTGTGAAAACAAAGTCGCCGAGATTATGGCAACTGCAAATCAGCACACCATAACGGAATTGCGATAAAATGTTTGAACAGTGCTGCACATAAGAATATATTCACTGAAATGTGTTGCCTTAGATGGATAATATATTTTTACTGAAGTATTTGTTGACAATTAGCAACCCTAATAGAAAATGTATATGATATAAAATTGTTTTTTATTTTTATCTTATACATACATACAATTTTTTCGTCTGATGTGCTAAGCGTTTTCATGTTTTCTATAACTGCGAAGAGCGCTGTGCTTGCTCTCTAGATAGCGTCACATACACATACATACATACATAAGCAAACATAAATAAGCAATAAAACGTAAGTGGAGGACAAAATAAAAAGAGTGACCATATAATCTTCGTGCTCATCGTGATTTAAAGCAGGCACGAAAATGCAAATAAATAAAAATCATTTGTCTGCTTTATGTAGGTTGTGTGATGATGTTTACTTTGATTGAAATGCTTTTTATATCTTAGCGATTTTGGGCTCTTATACAGGGTGTTCCAAATAGCTCATCTTTAGCACGAAAACGTTATGTTTTGCTAGCATGACACGGCAACGAACAATTTTTAACAATGGCCTAGTGCTAATAAGATAGATAATCGCACTCTTGAAATTCATTATGAAATAAGTACTTGAAGTAATTCCACCATGTTTCATATTATTGAGCAGCAAAAACAAAAGAAAGAAAGTAGTAGACTGTGGTATACTCTGGAGCTCTTGCGTTCATAAAGACAAAACCAATATACTCTTCACTTTCGGTATCGTGCATAGAAACACGATGACAAGCAACAAGTACAAGCTTCAAAGTGCGTCGCTGAAGTGTTGGGCAGTGTTTGAAGATAAGTTTTGAGCGCGCTGTTTAAAGTCTGAAGTTTAAATTGTTGACAAAAAAAGTATTATCATCACCCATATGATGAGCATACGAGAACTCTGACTCTCTTACCGATGTTAGGGGAATTTTAAACTCAAAATAATGGAAACAAACACTTCAAGATTTTTACTTTATTTACAAATTCTGTACAAAATTGCAAACTCTATGAGAGCTGCAAGCATTTTTTATTTTCTTTTACCGTTCATACTATTCATAAACTTGTTTGACAAATGCAGTGAAATCATTGTACAACATGGATGGCATCTCCATGGCGGCAAAGTGACCACCATTTTGGAAATACATGCTGTGCTTTATGTTTGTAAACTTATCGCTTAGTTGCCAATCAGTGGCAGCAGTTATGTCAAACTTAAAGCGCGCACAGCCCATCGGCACCGCGGTCTGAACGCGATCCAGCTGAAGATCGCGATAAGTTTTTGATACGTTCTCGGCATAGAAACGGGCAGAGGTGGTGGCCGCATGGTTAAGATAATAGATCATCAGATTGTCGAGCACCGCCTCTAGGCCAAAGACGGTGGTAAGGGCGCCAAAGTCCTGCTTCAGACTGGGTCCACTGCAGGTCTGGAACTTTTCGAGAATGTAGGCAGCAAGTCCAACCGGACTGGACTCAAGAGCAGCACCAATCGTGTCTGGCTTGGTAGCCTGTATATGAAAGTAGCCACTCTCCTTTATCAAATTCAAGTACTTATCCCATATATTGACATGATGGTCATAGAACAAGCGGGAAGCCAATATCTTCTCTGGGAAGTAGCTTGCATAGATGGACTTGAGGAAGGATAGCGGTGTGTTCAACACACACAAATTGGAATGATAGCCAAGCACATTTTCCGGATACAATGTGGCCAAATTGCTACCAATAACGCTGCCCCAATCACCGCCCTGAATAAAGAACTCCTTGTGACCCAATCGCAACATTAGATTACGCATCACGGTAGCCATTTCGGCGGCATTGAAACCCACTCGCGTGGCAGCCTGGAAAAACGAAACACATGACACAAATCGATGGGCAACTCATCAAATATTAATTGGTATAAATATGTGTATTTTCTACTTACATCCGACCAGCCGAAGCCGACGAGCGAGGGTGCAATAACATCAAAGGCATAGTCGCTTATATTTTGGTCTTTGCTCAGCATGGGTATAAAATCATAAAACTCACGTACTGAGCCCGGCCAGCCATGGAGCAACAACAATGGATACACAGTTTTCTTATTCCTCACCTCCTTCGAAACGCGTTCATGTATGAAGTGAATCTTTAAGCTGTCGAAGGTATAATTAACCAAATCAGTTTTTAAATCAAATGAAAAATGGTATATGAGGGTTTATTTGTTCACTCACCCCTGTATCTCAGTTTTGTATTGCTTAAGTGAGTTTAGATACGCTTGACGCTCATCCCACTGGGTTAGATACTTCTCACGCCAATATTCCACAAACTGCTCCAGAGCATTCGTATTGAAGCCATACTGAAAAGCGATGCCATCTAAGGGTTCAGTTAACTTCAATGAACGATTTAGCTGCTGTCGCAAATCCTCAATCTCCGCCTTCGGCACATCAAGTTTGAAATCATAGATTTTCGTATCGGGCTTATAGTTCTTGCCATTGCCAGGTCCCCAATAAGTATTGTCATTGTACTCGGGCTTGGGCAGTGGACGTGTCAGTTCGGTGAATACGAGATAAGCATAACCAACAATGGCTGCGAATATGGCCACAATCAGTCCAAATACTACCAAACACTTCATATTGCCAAGGTGCAGTTATTTTGATTTTTGATTATCTTTCTGCCTAATGACTTAAATATTAATGAGCTACCAAAGTTGCCTTAGCTCAAGAGTACATCGAGTAGTCACAACTGCTCTTCGTGCTCGCCGTTAACCAACTGACGACTGCCAAATGGAACGTCGAAGAGCTTTCGTTTAGCTATACTATAAACATTCACATCCATCGTATATTACGATATCTAAATATATAGGTGATAATTGCCATACAGTGGTACATTAATATAGCTATTAAGAAGTGTGCTGAAAACTGTCCAAAAAAATATGTTCAGGGATCTCCTAATAAGCTTTTGAAATATTTATATTAATATTTTGATATTGGTTGTACTATAAGATTTATGTTAGTCTAATTTATCGAAAACTAAACGTTTTTTTTTTTTTACTGTTTTGGCACAATTCAACCACAGTGCACAAATTGAAGATTGTCGCTGCTGGCTCGTCTGCCGGCTAAGAACTTTTACGCGTTATGAAGTCCACGCCGAAAGTTAGTACACCTTAAGTGGATGGTATCTTATCGCAAAGCTCAATGAAACTTGTTTTTTTTTTTTTTTTATAACCAAGTTCTAATTTATTTGTTAATATTTCTAAATCAATAAACAAGAATGGTTTGCGCCCTCAGATTTATAAAAATAAAGCAAGCGAACCGCAGATTTGAAGCCGCTTTCAAAATACCCTTGCAAACACTATTCAAGAACCGATATAAAATTTTTCGTACATGCAAGTTAGCTGTATTTTTACAAAATATTATTTTATACAAAGCAAAGTCAATCAGATTCATGAAATATTTCTTCTTAATACGTGAAATCGTTGCACCAGAACATATCCGACTGCGGAATACTCTGCTATCAGTTTGCCAAGTGGTGGTATGAGTGTGCTAGCAACAAGGAAATACGGGGGCTCCAGTGCCGTCAAATGTAGGCATTTCTTCGCGGCGGGCCAGCAGTGGGCGGGAGGATTGGGTGTGATCTACAAGTTTTCATGCTGTATTTTTGTGGACTAGCCCAAAAGCTGTGGAATATTAAGATTTTTAATTTTTAAAATGCGGGAGCGATGACGATCAAAGGGATGGTCTTGGCATTTAAATTTGATGCAGTTTTTTGAGGGACGCCGCTTACTTCATTCTCATCAAATTTAAAAGATTAAGTTGTAAGATTGTAAAAATATATGGTCTTATCGATTTTATATATTTTCCAACCCCCTATTGAGTGTAGCACTCGAATCATAAAATCAGGTTTCGAGCTAAAAAAGTTGCGTTCATCAAGCACATTAAATATAAACAATGCCTCCTTACCTTCAGTATAAAAACATTTTAAGTTTTCTGAATTCATTGAAAAGAGTATACAGTCACCGCATTACAAATTGTAAAAAGAAGATGCGCAAGCCACGCTTATTCCGTTATCTTATTTCTTTATTTGTGTGCATTTCTCATTTGTTATTGTTATTGCCGGCATAACTCAATGTGATTGCATTTTGGGTGTAACTAAAAAGGTGAGTTCGTTCTTAACCTCTCTCTTTACTTTGAGATTCCAAAGAGTCAAGTTGCTTTGTTTGTTTGCTTGCAGCTGTATAAAATGCAAAAGTAGCAGGTAAGCAAACTAGTTGTCTTTCTCCTTCACACTCAAAAATATAATAACCACATTGAAATGTTTGCTCAGTTGGAATCAAGCATGGTTGAAACATACAAGGTGGCGTTTGGTGAGAGCGCGACTCATTTTAATGGTTCTCCACTGCTCTCAGCGGCCGACGTTTTGTTCGCAATGTTATGCAATGTATGTATGCTTGTGCGCAAAAAGATTTTCACTTCATGGTTGAATTATAAGAGGTAGTGGTGTGGTGAGTACGCTACTTATTCTCTTGGTTCCACGCTGTTGCCAGTCGAAAAATAAACATTTTGGTGAGTAGATGCATGGCTGGCAGCGTTGTCTTGAATTGTTTCATTAATTTGTATATTTATTTGTGAAATTTCAGGAATTTGTTAATCTCAACTTACAAGTTAAAATGCCATACTGTTCTCTTTGCAAAAGGAGTACAAAAAATAATGAATTTAAAGTTGTACGCGTGCCAAAAGACCCACTAACAAGACAGTTGTGGGAGCAAGCAACTGGGCAAAAGTTTGAAGGAGACTGCAGAATATGCGATACTCATTTTGATGCCAGCGATTGGAGAAATAACAAAAATAAAATGCGGAGGCGCTTAAAGCCAGATGCGTTGCCCAAAAAACTGGCTCCAGATGTAGAAGATGTAGACGATGTAGAAGATGACCAAGATTTGAGCGATTGGGAAGAATGCGACAGCAATAAGCGGATTCGCCTAATGCCTGATGCATTGCCTAAAGATAAAGAGGATCTGGACGACTATGAAAATTCGAATTCGCCACAGTCAGAAGATATTGAGACCGGCATTGTATACGACCCTATACAAGTTTCAGACGATGAGGAAGATCAAGACGACTATGAAAATGCCAATACGCAAACAAAAGTAAATGATTCTGGCATTTCAAACGAAAACAATTGCCTTAAGCAAAAAATAGAACAGCTGCAACAACAAAACGTTCGACTATCGAAGGAATTGAAGAAATATGACGCATTGAATAATGGCTTAAATAAAATATTAACGGAGACACAAATTAAAAAAATTAAAAACGCCGGCCAAAAAGTGTTTTGGAGTAATGATGACATTTCGTATGCAATTTCTCTAAATGCTGCTGGACCGCGAGCATTTAGCCATTTAAATGAAAATAGCTTCTTTCTGCCCAACATGACGACGTTGCATGAATGGTGGCGCAATCTTCATGTTGAACCTGGAATATTGGATGTAGTTATTAATCTTATGAGTAAAGATGTAGATCTGTCTGGAAAAGAGGATAAAATGTGTGTATTGATGTTTGACAAAATGAAAGTTTCATCAAATTCCGAAAGCAGTGCAACTTCAGATGTCATCAATGAGAACCAAAACTACGTACAATTGGCGATGGCACGAGGACTTCGAAAATCCTGGAAACAACCAATTTATTTCGATTTCGACTGTGGCATGGATATTAAGACTCTGCACTCGATTATACAAAAAATGCACAATGCTGGTTTTCCGGTTGTTGCCATTGTTTCGGATTTGGGACCCGCAAATCGCAAATTGTGGAAAGAGCTCGGCATTAACAACAGTAAGTTGATTTTAAACATAATAATCGAATTTGAACTAATTCTTACTTCTTTTATTCAGATAAAACATGGTTTCAAAATCCAGCGAATGCCGAGATGAAAGTATTTGTGTTTGCTGATGTGCCACAATTATTAAAATTGGTCAGGCATATTTATTTGGATTCTGGACTGCGTATTGATGAAAATATAATAACGTCAGCAACAATTCAGCAAGTTCTGAATCACACATCAGCTTCGGATGGCTCAATTTTGATTGAGTTGACAGCGGATCACCTTACCAATCATCCTGTGGATAGTGAAAATGTAAAGCTTGCAACACAGTTGATTTCAAACACGACTGCCAACGCCATTATACGCTATCAATCTTTGGGTTACGCGGTAGACAACGCCATTGAGACTGCAAGCTTTTTTAAGCTTGCCAACGATTGGTATGATATTTTTAACTCAAGACTGATGGACAACAGTCGGCCGACATTGCAGCCATATGGCATGCATTTGGTAGAGCAAAACAAAGTTTTGGATGAAATGACGCGAATTATGAAACAGCCGATTGTACCTAACTCAGCCAAGATATCACCCATTCAGATAGGTGTACTTATTAACAATGCATCCCTCAAAGAATTCTATAGGTATTTGGGTGAAAAATATAACATGAAGTACCTCGTAACACATGGGCTTACACAAAATGTGCTAGAGCAATTTTTAGGCTCTATGCTGATGAAAAATGAGCTTCAAGACCATCCCAGCGCACTGCAATTTAAATACAGATTGCGTAAATATTTAATGAACACATTTTTATAAAGTTGTATTCATAATTTTGTAACATTAAGTTTCTTGTACAGATTGTTTTGATTGTAAACTGTTAGCTACGATATGAATAGCTTGATAAATCAAATATCTACATACATACATATGTTAAATAATTCCAATCACCGGATCTCTCGTTTCGATTAGAACAATCATACTTTATACAGAATACTTTGTACATAAGTCTAATGTAAATTATCAAGAAACTTTGTTATTTTCAACATAGACAGATTGAAAATCAATACAATAATTTGAAAAAAAAAAAATATATATATCTATATCAGAAGCACTCTCTCTTGCACTTACATAATTTGGTTTGGTATGTAAAGGTTTATGGGGATAAGGTGTTTTTCACTACAACGGACAACGATGGTCCACTAACGAATTAGGTGAAAGTAGTGATTAAACATTTGTTTGGCACAGTAGATTGCTAACATTTACTTTTCTTTTTGTGTTCTTAGATACATTAAACAAATTACGAATCGTTCCTACTGCATGTCAATGAACTCTTTTGGGCCTTTGAGGGTTGTTGCACTATGCTGTTGGGGGATAATTTTGTAGAAGTTGTGTGGCAAACAATTATGTCGTCGACATGCACAAGCAGCTCTCCGAATCAAGCAGAACAAAAGTGCCGCCAAGCATGCAAGCGTCCCCTTCTTACCAAAAACTGGGCGTGGCTGCCAGTCGAAACAATTCAAACAATGCCAATTGGAATGCAAGTAAAATTAACGCAATTAGGCCGCGACTCGATTTGGCCAAAAACTGCCACAGAATGATGCACTGCAGCAGTGCATGTGGCAAAGTTTTGGCGCCAGCGTTGCCGCCCCTTTGCGTGGCACGCCTCAGAATCGAACTGGCATAAAGCGTGTCAAAAGCTGGCACCAGCCCCAGTTATCCAGATATGAACACATACAACCCTAAGCAACGAGCCCAGCGACTGGAATCGTTAATTGTCGCATTGATGGGCGCTTAATTTAGCGCAAAGGCTCAACATTTGCCATTTTGTGGCTAAGGGCTGATGGAAAATTTGGTTTGTTGAAGCTTTTCCTTTTATTGAGTGCTGCCGTGGCTTTTGTGCCACTTTGCGTATACCCTGTAACAGTTTTGGCACTTGGGTGCATTGAATTTATTGAACGTAAAGATTTAATCAGAATAGAAAATATGCGCTCATATTTTGGTTTTGAAAAAATCGACGCAAATAGAGGTTAAAATATTTTGTTTAGCTAACAGCAATTACAGGTTATCTCAGAGTCTGGCACTTTCCTCTAAATGCCACTTTGTTAATATTGGTTTTTTAGTAGCGTTTTGTCTCTGACTGTGGAAAAAGTTGGGTGTTTTGAGTACAAGTAGTTTCCGTTACCGCCTCGTGTAATGGGCCGCAATTATCATGAGTTGGCACGCACTTCTTGCGGTACATTGAACTGTGTGCAATTGATTTTTGACATGCATATTGCGAGTGTTTTATGTTGTGTAAGTGTAACGTGGGTACTTCTATTGAAACAGGCGCAATACAATCGATTTAAGCCTAATAGCTTGTCTGTAGCTATTTAAATAAAACCTCTTTGCGTGATTAAACTATTTGTTGCATACTTTTAGGCTAAAATTAAATCAACTGAAAAGTGGGCAATACCAAAGACATTGAAGTCAAAGGGATCAGTTAATTATTATTTTTAATTAATTGGAATTATTGATTTTTATGTATTCACAAACTGATAAACTTAAAAAAAAAACATCCTAGCAAAGTTAAGCAAACTCATATTTTTTGTCAAAGTTAAACAAGTTACGAATTGAGCTTTAAAGCTATTGCAACAAGCTGTGACACATATTTAAAAATAATTTATGTAAAGAACACGCTTGATGAGATTTATTAATTAATTATCCTGATCAGTCCACTCGCCGCGTGCATCATCCCAAACAGGAAATCGACTTTTAGAGGGTGGATTTGTCCCATCTACGCCCACATTGGCATCATTCACTTGCGCCACGCCCTGCTGCAGCTGCAAAAATGGGTTAGTCACAGCATTAACGTATTTACGTACATACATTATTACTGGCCACTTACCCCGCACAAAAACAGAGCCAATAACATGGCCGTAATATTTATGTAAATGAATTGCAGCCGCATTTTTCACTCAGACAGTCAATTCGGTTGGCGTTCAACTCGATTCTCGTCGTTCTACTGTTTCATTTTTGCTCTCATTTATAGCGCGAAATTTTCGCAATACATATTTGTTTTTGCTTAATATTTTATTCATGGTTGGGCGTTATCAGCTGCTGATAAGCCTGACAAACGAAATTTGTAAATAAGTTGAAATGAACACAAAGTTATGAAAATGTTTTTACTGAAGCCACAAACAGCTTTTAAATCAATGAATGCTTAATTAAATAATAACAAATAACACTTGCCATTTGACACATATGGTGTCGCTTAAACACATTTATCTGTCTCGAGCAAAAATCTTACATAACTTAAAGCAAAAATATATGACAAATGAAAAAATAACAGAGATGATGTAGATAAAAGTGCAAAGACACTCAACTGCACATAAGATTGGAGAATCGAATTGAATACAAATAAATTTTAATGGAAGCCAAACAAACAAGTCAAGTCGAATAGAAAATATCACTCTAGGGAAGCAATTTGCAGATACTAAGAGTAGAGCAGAACAGAACAGAGCCCAGATTGGGATTGAGTCTCAACTGAATCATCAGTCAATCAGCTTGAGATTCACTTACAACATGCAGGTTACAATCATTGCTCTATTCTGTTGCTTTGCTTTTCCCAATCCCAATCCGGAAGAGCAGAAGGATGTTTGGACTGAGCGCAAACAATATAATCCTCCAAATGGCAAGGATGTGTGGGCTTAGGTACAGGTGCCCGTCGGAAGATATGGATAGCATTTGGGTGGACCTTATGGCGATAGCAAACCCTCTTAAGGTTATGGAGGCAACTACAGATTTCGTTTTTAATTAATGCCAGTGATAGAACTTAAGATTAAATACCAAAATTGTTATGAAGCTTCAAGCAATTATAATGAACAACAATGAAATAAATTTACAAGTTTTATGATTAAGAATAAGCCTGGATTACCTCATAAGTTCTAAGAAGAATATTAAAGATTTCCAGTTAAAGTTTAAATTGGGGTTGATACTTATAGGCATCCTTGAATAACAAGACGTTCATCTACCCCGGAACATAATGAGAGACAGATTAACAGCTTAAAAACTGTTGAGATGAGCTTGCAGTTTGGCTAATTGTACATGACTATATTTTTATGTTTTTATATTATGTTTAATTCTTGTTGGTAATAACAAATTAAGCGCACACGTCGACAACAACGACAATATGTTGTTGTTCTTGATGAAACCTGCCGCAATGTTTGGCAAGACAAAATCTTTTTTTCTTAATTGAATATATTGCGTAAACTGTCAAAAGCGCCTTCAATGAAAATTCATCATGTCAGAAGAAGACTAGCCCTAAAGTGTATAAATAAAAGTTGTTTAACAAATTGCTGTATTAAGCAGCCCAACGAAAGCGAATCATCTTCAAAGGTGGCTTAAATTGTGGGTATTGCTATATCAAATTGTTATTGAATGAATCATACTTTTGGGTCTGGTTTGGGAATAATAAAATACTTTTCAAATCATTAATTGGCATAAATTAGGTTGCCAATTTAAGCTGGGGTCTATCAATTAACTGACCTTGGCGAATTATGATACCTTTCATAAGAATATCCCGCAGGTTTATGAAGAAGATATTGGCTTACATGTGCTTAATTTTCGATATGCCTATTATCTCTATTTTAATTTCGTTCACCATAATTAGTTTCTCTGCTTTTGAAATTGTTTAAGCGACTGCATCAGGGCAGTGCTTTAATAGTCTTTAATAAGATTTGCTACCACTCATAAAGATATATAACATTTAATTACAGATAATCTAAACAGGGATATAACACCCTGGTCTTTATCAACGTAATATAAGTATTTGCTATGCAGCTTATCAACTGCAATATATGGTAAGGGGATCTACTTTTGAAGCTCAATGTCACATGCTAGACAAAACGAGATGGGAATCCCTTTGAAGGGGAAATATTTCATCTTCATGCAGCATATAAAAAGCAAACACAGTTTGGCAACAGTCATCATTTAGCAAACATTTAACTACAAGATGCAACTTAGTCTGGGTTTACTGCTGTTCCTCGGCTTGAACGCCTGCATCTGGGCTTATCCAAATCCTCAGTTTGCTATCCCTGACTTGGCCAACTATGAGACACTATTGGTAAGCGAATAGTTTGCTGAGCTGTAACAAAGTTTAATTTAAATATTCTTGCAGCTGGCGGAAAGTTATGATTGGGCGTCTAGTGAAGATGAGGAGCTGCAGCATCGCGTGCGTCGCCAGCTAAACATTCAGGGTGGTGGCAGTCCTCGACAAGGATTCGATCTAAGCGTCAATGGACGTGCACCTGTGTGGCAGAGTGCCAATGGCAGGCATTCCCTAGATGCCACTGGACAATATTCACAGCATCTAGGCGGTCCATATGGCAACAGTCGACCTAATTGGGGAGCTGGTGCAGCTTACACATTCCGATTCTAGAGAATGCACTATGTAATTCATAAATATCTAATTTTAATTAATTAGTTATATGTTTATTTATTAAACCAAAATATTTATTTTATTGAAAAAACTTATGTCAAACACATTTATTTGTTTAAATATCACATTGAGCACATTTAATTATAATCAATATCATTCATATGCATTTCTGTCTCGAAGAGTGGTTTGTTTTCAAAGATTGTGGGATCAGGTTCGGGTGACTGCAAAACAATTTAAAACATTTTTTCAATTATTTAAATACACTTTTTATACTATATCACTTTAAGACTTGCCACATGCCAATCCTTTATTGCTGTGGAACGCCCTTGGCTGACTGCAATTAGCCACAGCACAAAGAACAACAATTTTAATAAGCCAAACATTTGAAAATATATTTTGCGTTGTAATGTTTCGCACTCAATGTTGTAAAATCAACTAAAGAAAGTGCCGTTTGAGTACTTCGAGCATTGCAGCAATTATCAGCCTGGTTTTAATACCCCCACTACCTGTCTCTCATACCCAACATTATCAGTGAGCTGTGCTGATAAGAGGAATTCGCTGTTAAAGCTGTCATGAGCGATTGCTGTTTGTCAGCTCAATGGCTTTATTGTAGCCAAGCCTACTACTTTATTTCATTTCATTGAAACTCAACTGCAGCTTACAAAAAGGAACTTGGCAAGCTTTGTGTTGATATCGATATATTTATAAACCAGAACTGTACATCATGGATAAAAAAATGTTATACCTTTAAGTTATAGGGAATTAATTCACAAGATAAATTAAATTTAAGCAAACAAATTTAAATTGTAATGGCAAAGAGCAATGAAGGTCAGTTCATAGGGTAAAAAAAACATTTTTTATTTTATTTTTTACATTTTTCTGCCTGGGCTAGTTTCTGTTTTGAGTTGGGGTTTTTTTTTTGTGTTCTGTGCGCTGTTTATGCTGCAGTTTGGGCTTATGTTCTGCATAGCTGTGTTTGTTGATAGCGCCAATTTCGGGGCAATTTTCTTTTGTGAACACCAGAAATTTTCTCTTTTGGAGCAGTTCGAGAGCATGGAGTTTTTCCATGTCATTTTCATGCATATAAACAAATATGTATGTGTACAATGTGCGCTCCATTTCTTGGCCATTTGTTAGAGCCATTTTCCAAATCAATGCACAAATTGTCAAGCCAGGCAGAGCAAGCTAGGTCTCTATATAGCTATCGCTATCGTTATTGCTAAAGTCTATTGTTTTGCAAAGTTGAGCGAAAATTGGCCCCACAAATTGTTGTTTTTGTTGGTGGAGTCGTCTCTTAAATTGCACATGTGGCAGGCAGCTCATTTGTCAAGTGGCAAATCACTTTAAAGGCCAGACGAATGGAAAGCAACACACAAACAACAACGATAAAATCAACTTTGCATGTAGTACTTTCAGTTAGGTTTGTGTCTTGGCTTTTGATCGCTAAGCGCTGATTGCTGATTGCTTGCTTGCTTGCTTTGCTGATCGTGACCGATCGACGGCATTTCCCACGCAAAAGAAAAACCTGGTGAATGAAAGAAATACAACAAAAAAAAGCAAAACAACATACAGCAATGACAACTGATACATGGCAGATGCCAAATCTTTTAGCAGTGCAAAGTACACTTTTGCTGGACCAAAATTGATGCTCTGAGTAAAGTAAAGTAAGAACAGCAGCTGAAGTAGCATAAGCATCAGCAGAAGTTTCTAATGGCCAAGCCGGCCACTAATGGGTTTTTAATGAAGCTGACAGGTTGGGGAAATTTGTCAGCGACGTGCAAATTGAAACTAAGTAACCCAACTTAAGCGTATTAATTATGACTGTCCGCAGCCCAGCATCTGGTAGAAAGCAAACTTGCGAAAGGCACCTGATAGTTTGGCAGGTGGCAAAGTAACCACTACTTTTTTTTTGGCTTTTCCTGTGGCCTTTGCATTTGCATTTGACATTTAGTGCAACTCTAGCGCAAGATGCGCCTGCAACATAAACAACAGCAACAATATCAACAATAGACAAACCAGACATGAAAGCAGCTTTTCCACTTCGAGGCCCCCCTGTTTTACCAAATTTGACAAAAAGAGCGCGGCATTTTCGGCTGCTTACTGCATTTGGCCAAAATGTCTATAGTTCAATTGCTGATATTTTGCTTTGCCACACGAAAAACACCAAACACGTGACCTATCCACAGCGAAGCGGTTGAAAACAGGCCATAGCCTCTGTCTGCAATAGATATGGCCGCATGACACGCCAAAAAATCACAATAATAAGTAAGTTAATTAAGAATTTATTGGCAATAATATATATGTTTCTATAATACAAATAAAAAATTTGCTACTTGAAAATTAAAATTTAATTTTCATTACAAAGCTTTAACAGTTTTCTTTGAATCACGCTCCCATCTCTACTTCTTCGACATAGATGTTAGCTGATGGGCCGAAATGGCTTGAAATGGCTAATGAATTGTGCGAGTTGCCTACGTAATAAATCTTAAATAAAACTGAGTCATGCAGTAGTTAAATGTGTAAAATGCATTTAGGATTGGACTGCAATATGAAGGTTGACTTTATTGTTGCTGCATATTGTTGGTTGGTGTTGGTTTAACTATTGTTGTTGATGTTGTTAGTTGGTTAGTTAGAGTTGGTAAGCCAGTTGCTGTTGTTGTTGTCGCCAAGCAAATTGAGCTCACGTTTTGTGCATTCAACAAACTATGGGGCCACTGTCGATGATTGAGTTCTCCGCACCTGGTGGCAATTGCCCGCATATCTAAATATGTATCTGTATGTACAAATCAAAGGGTTAGCTGGGGGATCTATATATATATGTATAGGTATCGTTCAACTAATTGGCAGCAGTCGAAATGGCTGACCCAACGCAGCTCTATTAGCCAAATAATGGCAGTCGGAGTAACAGACAACATGAAAACCTTTTTTGATGGCCAGCTTTGATCTTAACAGCAAAAATATTTACCGTAACGCATTATGGCGCACAGATTAAAAGTCAAGAAGGCAGCAACAAAACTGCTGCAGTTTGGTAGTTACATCTACACTTAAAGAAACACATTTTTAAATCTAAACTAAATTAAATATAATTTAACTTTAATGTTATTATTATCTTAAATGTAAACAACATAAAGGTAATTTTTTTTTTATAAAAAAAAAAGTCACAAAATTCATCAAGTCACACAGAAATAATCACCCAGGGGAAGAACATTGCAGATAAGAGCAGAGAAAGAGCTAGCTGATTTTTTTCTTGGAATTTGGTTGAATATAAAAGCACAGTTGAGTTTCAACTGAATCATCAGTCAATCAGCTCTAGATTCACATACAACATGCAGGTTACATACATTGCCCTATTCTGTTGCCTTGTTGGCTCTGTACTTGCTTTTCCCAATCCCAATCCGGAAGAGCAGAAGGATGTTTGGACTGAGCGCAAACAATATAATCCACCAAATGAGCAACGTTTCTTAGCCGATGGTGGCTACAACAAGGATAAGAGTGGCAAGGATGTGTGGGCTCAAGTACAGGTGCCCGTTTATACCAGCGATAACAAACGTCACGAGTTCGATGTGGTCGGAAAGTATGGACAGCATTTGGGTGGACCTTATGGCGACAGCAAACCCTCTTACGGTTTTGGCGGCAACTACAGATTCCGTTTTTAAACTATAACTGTTTAAAAATGACTTAAATACCAAGATTATTATAAAGCTTATTTATTGAAATAAATATTGCTTAAAATATATATTTGCTAACAAAACAATCTGTTTGAAGACGTCATCTATTGTTGTCAGGTATTTATTTCTGTGTACTGCTTGGTATTGCAGTTGCAGTTGCAGTTTGCTATCAGTATCAATAGTAATTTCAAGTTTCACTCGCCACTAAACTTGACAAGCGGCCAACTGGACATAGACATAGAGAAGGAGAGAAAGAGAGATAGAGATTTGGGCAAGGGGCAGTGTCGGCTTTGAAACGGGGACTCTTGCACAGTCGACTGGGCGCACATGATGGTGTCGTAGGTCAGGCAGCAGCAACAGCAGCTACAAAACGGCAGCGGCAGCAAAAATGTGTCTACGATTGCGGCAGTTTTCCAACTGCAATTTGTGGCCTAGGACTTGGCATGTCGATGCAGTTGGATCAGACCCATAGCCACAATAGCATTAGCAACAACAGCAGCAACAACAACAACAACAATGGCGATTTGTAGCCAATTATTTCAAATATTGTATTGAAATTGTATGGCAGTGTGTGGCTATCTGTGGCCAGGGATCTGTACAAGGCGCACGTATACCGACTTGAGTGTGTCAAAGTGGCCACTCGAAGTCATCGTCAATTGTAGCTGCCTGCCACTGCTGTTAATGCTGGCCATGGTCAGCATTTGACATTGCCAAGTCCCTCTCTCACAGCACAGAGGTTAGAATCCAAGCAACTGCAACCACTTCCCATGGCTGATGTGGATTTGTCATATGCATACACATTGATTAATCACCTGCTTTAGCTACAGTCACCAAAACTGAACAGCCGTCTCCCAATCACAGTCTTTTCTAAAAGCTTTTGTGGTTTCTGCTGTTGTCGTTTATTCAACCAACGGGTCACGTCAACTTTCGACTTCATCAACAACATCAAAACCGCACGCGCCCGTTGACCTTTTGCTGTGTCGATTGCAGGTGGCATTTATTTTTAGCATCCATTGCAACACAACTGCGTTTTGTCATCGACTTTATTGTGTTGCAGTGCAAGACTTGAACTGTTTAAATGTTTATACAAATAAATACAGAATCAATAGATTTAAGTACGTGACTGTATTGCTATTTAAAAAACATTCATCGCTGTATCATCAGCCAAACGTTAATCTATGTTAAGCCACTAAGCAATTTTTACGCGCAATTGATTTTTTGCGGTTTTGACGTCTCAATGTATAACAGCTTAGTGGTAAGACTAGTATATATTTATATATAATATATGTTAGACACACTTTATTGGCAGAGCACAGCTAAAAACTTTGTCTATGTAAAAAATCCTGAAAAATTATAATAGTTCAGGCCATTGATGTTGACAAACTGCTTCACACGTTTCACGTGCTAGTGATTTAATGTGCATAAGCACGATTAACCAGTAAAAAACAAACACAAGCAACAAGAATGACAACAATTGCAACGAACAACTGATCAATAACCGGGCAAGAATGCGGCGTCAAATGTGTTTGGCAAAAGTTATTAATACCTTATTAGAAAGGGTCGTCAATGTGGTCGTTGACAGCGTTAAAGCCAAAGAATGGCAAAGAATAATAGCTAGAAATAATAACGAGGAGTGTGGAATATCAATGAGTTCTTTGTGAGAGAGCGAGGAATATTCTTTATACAAAAGTATTTTTGTGGCCACACGTTTTTGCTTGGTTGGGAGTGTGCTTTGGCTTAACGCAGACGACAATTGCATTTCCGCTTAATTGTTGGCCCCATGGCGACAAACAATGCAACAAAGCAACAGAAACGCACTCACAGCAACAGCAACTTCTCGCAGCTAAGCAGCTTTTGGCTGGGCTCAAGAAGTTGGGAAGAGTCACAGGAAATGCAATCATAAATCGCGCTGATGGTCATTGCTGGTGTTGTGGCTATAGTATACTAGTTGCAAATATTTATGCTGTGTGGCAATTAGCCTGATCAGTGGCCATCTCTCTTGCTCTCTCTCTCTATATCGCTCTCTCATTCACTCTCTCGGGGCCAAAACCAGGAAATGTTTTTGGCCCAAACACTTGTCAGATTGCATGTTTAATTCTAATAATATAATTTTTTTTTTCCTTTTTGCTGATGCTGCTGCTGCTGCGGCAAAGGCTATTTGCGTGCCTGTTCAGTTGTTGTCCCAAGCTATCGTCATGGCCTACGTTTGGGTTTGAGTCTGGTGGCTGTTGCCTGTTTTGCCTGGTGTCTGTATTACAACATCATTAGAATTTGATTTGCATTTCCTTGGACGCGGCGTCGCATCATGGCTAACATGGCATTAAAGCCCATTTAGCTGTCGTGTGGCAATTATTGATCAACTAGGTGCCACAATCGGCCAGCCAATGGGCCCCAGCAGCATCTTTTAATGCTCTGCTGCCTGCTGCTGCTGCTGCTGCTGGTGGTCAAGATATATTTGCATACAAACAAAAAGCTGCCCAGCATGGAACGCCTTTCTTATTCAGGTACACTGAAAAAATTGCATTTAAAGAATTTTATCTATAAGTTTTGTTCAAGTACTTATTGCAACATTTCGAACAGTGAAGCATAGTTTCTACCTGCGTCTCCTTTAGTTGGCCATTACCAGCATTGTCGTCGTCATCGTCATCGTCAATTTTGTGGACAGCACTTGTTGACTGACGCGTCGCTGACGTTTAGCTGCCACTGTGCACTGTGCCGTTAACCGCTAAACCCTGCAACCTGCAACTTCTCCCCGCCACCCAACCTTCCCAATCCTATACTAAAGACTGCCTCTTAGCACGCTTCATTTTGCGAGCCTTTCGCTTGCGCTGCAAGCGTTTAAATATTTATGTCTTGTGTACTTAACTTAATCACAGCGAAATGATGAGTAACAACTGTTAACTGGCGAGACTACCGTTTGCAGCAGCAGCAGCATTCAAATCATTTCAGGTTTTCTAACTTTAAGCACTATTATTATTAATTATTTCTTTTATCGCTGTCAAGTGTCATTTGGCATTTGCTGTTGTTGCTGTGCATTATTGAGTCGTTAAAATGCCATTGTGCGAGCAAAATATTTTAATGATTTAATGGCTTGCAAAGTTGACATTCGAATTCTTTTTATTGTTTTTTTTTTCACTGTTGTTGGTCAACAAATTACCTAAAATGGTGACCCAAAATGTACGCGATAGACACTTGCGACAAACCGACAAAGAACAAATGAAACAACAACAATAATAATAGCAGCAACAATAACACTGACATAAACAACAACAACAACTATAAGGAACAACGTTGTGACAACAAACAAACAAACAAACAAATAGCGATAACAATAACAATGCCAATGTTAAGGACCCATAAATATGGCTTTAAAATCGCATGTTTGCGGTTGTTGTTCCTATAGTTGTTGTTGAGGTTACTTGCACTGGGTGATTGGGTTTATCGGTATGCAGTTTTTACTGTGTGCTAACGATGTTTTATAGCTTTTTAATATGTTGGAATGATGAAATTTAGTTAAAGAATTTTATGAAGCTTTAACGTAACAAAACTTTAACGTTAGTTTCCCATATAAACTAATGTTATATAAAGATTTTCTTGATCTTAAATCCAAATAGACTAAAAACAGTAAGTGTATGCATTCTGCGGTTTTGTTCTTTGTTGTCGGCATTTGTTTGTTTTTAAGCTTGGCGTGTGGCATCGTTGGTGCATTTCATTAATTTACGATTATTGACAAAAATTGTTAAAGGCCAGGCAGGAGAACTCAGTTGCTTTAGCCATTTTTGGGCAGCTCCCCATTTGCAGATTAGGAGCCAATTTGGTGTGAAGTGCTTTCTTAAGGCCCGAAGTCTGGCTACAGTCTGAATGCTAACGGCAGCTGGCAGTGCATCAATCAATCGCTGGATGGTTGGGGTCGCCAAAGCACAGAAGACGTGGCCAAAACTGACCTTGCAATAAGGAAGTGGCATTCGTCACTGTCTCAGGCAGGCAGTAGGGGCATCAGCTAAAGTCTAGCTTTAAAAAAAAAATTGCATGTGAATTCTGCTTTTATTTATGTGTGGCAATTAGTCTAGACAGCCGGCTAGCGGGGGCCACAACTAATGAGCGTACCAGGGCGGGGGAATGGGTTTTGTTTTTTTTCTAAATTTATTTATTTTTAATATGTCCCTGACTCCCACACCACGCTACCAGTCGGGCCACTTGCAATTTTTACAACTCAATAAATTGGCAGCGTTTCTATCTGCGAGCAGCAATCAATGTTGTTGGAACTCTTCGCTTACCAGCACCCCCCGCGCTTCCTTTTCTCTCCAAATGTTTGTTCGTATGGTGTGTGCGCAATTATTGTTCTAACGGCATTCGGGCAATTTAGTGCCGCCTTTTTGGGTGGGCAGTGCGATGACCGCGTGGCCGATGTTGTTGCAACTTGTGGACGGCATTGACTGTAATTTTCGAGTGTGAGTGTTCGTGTGTGTGTGTGTGCCTCAAGCCTGGCAACGGCGTTTGGCCACACAAAATCATCAACATAAATTTTTTTCTTTTAGTGCGTTCTTTCTATATGCCCCACAGTCAACAGTCAACAGAGGCAGAGGCAGCATCAGGATGCGTTCAGTATTCGCGGCATTCTACGCCGCATTTTGGGTGTTGAAACTCATAAAGCGAAGCGCCGTTTTTGGCCATAAAATTGACAGCTTATGGGCTAAGGAAATTGAAAAACGGTCATGTTTTCTATACATATCCATGCTTATCCATTTGGCTAGCTAATCATCATCATCATCATCATCATCGTCATTGTCATCAATAAACTGCAAATCGTAACGATTAAATCAACTGATTGGGTAATGACGCCAGTATAAATGAAAAATCCAAACAATAAAATATATATAAAAAAGCTAAAAACCCAATAAAAGCTAAGGATTTAAGGTGGGAAAAAACTAAATGTTTGCTTGGGGAGTTGAATGAGTTTTACTATAGAAAACATGGAGGAGGATAAAATTTCTGTCTAGCTATGTTATGCCTTGTATAACACTTTAAAGATGACGTTTATTATAGGCTATAAATAACATTGTTATTACTACTTATATTCACTTAAGCAGCTGGGTTGAAAGCATTTTGATTATTTTTAAAGGGTGAGTGAGATTTTTAAATAGTTTAAGGCTTTAAGATCTGAAATAGATTCGGACCAGGAGGTTATCTAAAAAGAGGTCACAGACAAGCAAACAAAAATAATAATTCATGTTTATTTTCCATTTAATTTTTTCCCATACAAACATGATATAAATATATGTAAATGTTAACAAAATGGGCACAAATCCAGCGAATCTTATGCCAAATAA
Organism: Scaptomyza flava; assembly: GCA_030179655.1. Taxonomy (NCBI): domain Eukaryota; kingdom Metazoa; phylum Arthropoda; class Insecta; order Diptera; family Drosophilidae; genus Scaptomyza; species Scaptomyza flava. Next base: position 84,658,795 of record JARNME010000404.1, on the reverse strand, counting down.
AAATTTTGCATTTTATTATTTGTTATTTATTCCTAGAAAAAACATTAAAAGCCCCACAGCAACTCAGCGTGGTTGGGTTTCACTAAATCTAACATCTATTATATTTGAGTTATTTTGATTTTTTAAGCAATTTTTTTAGAGAAGCTATTGTTATTCGCATAATAAACATATGATTTTGTCTGTAAATTTTTAACAACAAATCAATTAATACTTAAAATTTCATCCACCCTCAGCATGTTAAATCAACTGTTCTTAATGTAACCTTTTCTTGTTTTAAAATTTTTAACGCGCATCAAAGAAACCACAATACAATGAAAATGTTCTTGGCTCGATTGTTGCTCATTTCTTCAAGACTTGACGGGGTTTTTTTTTAAATATTTTTTTTTTACTAATTTGTTGAACTCTCAACGATAAAAAATTTTAATGAATTTTCATAACGATAAAAATATATTAATATGCAAACAACAACAACGACAACAAACTTGGCTGACAGTCAAAGCGGCGTTAAATGTTCTGAAGCTCTTTCAAATGTACCGTTATGTTGTGCGTTATGGTTTGTTGACTGCCGGCGACAACTTCCGACGCACTCTGAAAAAAGGCCAACAAACAACAGCAACAACAACAACAATAACATTAACAACTGGACGCGTCGTTGCGGGTGGTGTGGCTTCGGTTTGAATCGTTGAACTACGGAGTTGAAAGTGGGGAATGGTTGGGGTGTTAGGGTGTTGACTGATTTGAAACTGTCTGCTGTTGTTCTTGTTCTTTTGTTTTGTCTATGTTTATTTTATTATCGCTGTTAATTAAATTTTCTTTTGGACTAATCGACTTTAACACTTGACGGGCGGGCTGCTGAGCTAACAAACACCTAAAAACCTGTTAATGACCCCAAAAAAATTGGCAACTGTAGTCAAAAGTCATCAAGCGGCCAAATGAGTCAATAACAACTAAATAAAAGTGGTAGCAAAAAACAATCAAAAATAAAACACCTGCTGTTTGCATAATGCCGCAAAAAGAAAAATACTTTGCCTTTGCCTGCGGCCTCTTCCCCCCTTTTGGGCAATTGAGTGCCACACAACTTTTGTCTTGTTATTCGCATTTTCATTAATTGGAATTTCTTTGGTTTTCAACTGTGCCACAGCTAGACCGCTACAACAACAAGCAACAAGAGCAACAACCGCAAGTAGCTACCGAACACCAGTAGCCCACCAGACCCCCCTCTCTCCACACCCTTCATTTGTTTTTTGTGGGTTGGGCTTTTTTGTCTTTTGTCGCGCCTGAATGCGGCTCGATAAAAAAAAAAAACATAAAAAAAAACAGACAGACAATGGACAAATGTATTAATAAAGTTATGAAATTTGCAATTGTCCGCAACAGTTGGAAGGACGGGATAGGTGTTGAGGGACGGGGGCGCACAAGGAGCGTAACAATAGCGTAGTAATAATAATGTTATGAAATAAAAAGTGTGCTAAGCCACATTTAAAGTCGCCTTAAGAACCCTTAATCATAAAGTTTTATACAAAAGGTGCTTAGCTTGATTGTTTATGAGATTTTAAAGCCAAACAGCTGTAAGTTAAAGAATAATAATAATAATAAATAAAATGAGGGAAGGTGACTAAGAAGGAATTATATTTAAAAAACCAATGTGAGCCCGATCACACGGGAGATGTGCAAACATATTTAATAATACTTGTATAGTGCAGTACTTATGCTTCAAATATTCTTACATTACCATTTAAAAGCAGCGCTTCGTGGCTCGACCGTCTCAAGGCTCAGTTCCTGACGACTTACCTGAACTAACTAGACGTGAACGCAAACTGAAATCGATTTCGCAGTTTCACTCATTTAAACATAGTATGCTAAATTTCAAGCCAAAATCGACTGTTCATGGGCAATCTTCGACTTCCAACTCGGCAAAACTGACCGATTTCAAAGCATAGCTTAAGTCAGTTGGCCCTAAAATAAACTGCATTTAATAACACTTAATCAAATTCGATTTTGGTCAATTTGCATGTTAAATTTTTATGCCAGAATATCGACTTGGCATTGGCAATGCCCAAATCTTTCAACTTCCATAACTTCGGCAAAACTGACCCGATTTTCAAAAGCAATAGCTTAAAGTCATGGTTTGGCCCCTAGAAAAAACTGCATTTAAGAAATTTCATTTAAATAAAATTCGATTTTTGGTCATTTGCATGTTAAGTCTTATGCCAAAAATCGACATCATCATTGGGCAAATCTTTCGACTTCCATAACTACGGCAAAACTGACCCGATTTTCAAAAGCAATGTCTTAAATGTCATGGTTTGGCATCTAGAATAAAACTGCATTTAAGAAATTTCATTTATATGAAATTCGATTTTTGGTCATTTTGCATGTTCACATTTTATGCCAAAACTCGATATCATCATTTGGTAAATCTTTCGACTTCCATAACTACGGCAAAACTGACCCGATTTTCAAAAGCAATGTCTTAAAAGTCATGGTTTGGCATTTAGAATAAAACTGCATTTAATAAATTTCATTTAATAAAATTCGATTTTTGGTCAAGAGGCATGTTAAAATTTTATGCCAAAAAATCGACTTGTGCATTGGTAAAATCTTTCGACTTCCATAACTTCGGCAAAACTGACCCGATTTTCAAAAGCAATGTCTTAAAAGTCATGGTTTGGCATCTAGAATAAAACTGCATTTAAGAAATTTCATTTATATAAAATTCAATTTTTGGTCAGTTTGCATGTCAAAGTTCTATGCCAAAATATCGACATAGGCATTGGGCAAATCTTTCGACTTCCATAACTTCGGCAATACTGACCCGATTTTCAAAAGCAATAGCTTAAAAGTCATGGTTTGACCCCTAGAATAAAACTGCATTTAAATAATAATAACGAAATCAGATTCGATTTTTGGTCAATTTGCATGTTAAATTTTTATGCCAGAATATCGACTTGGGCATTGGGCAAATCTTTCGACTTCCATAACTTCGGCAAAACTGACCCGATTTTCAAAAGCAATGTCTTAAAAGTCATGGTTTGGCTACTAGAATAAAACTGCATTTAAGAAATTTCATTTGTAGAAAATTCGATTTTTGGTCATTTTGCATGTCAAAATTTTATGCCAAAAAATCGACTTGGGCATTAGTAAAATCTTTCGACTTCCATAACTTCGGCAATACTGACCCGATTTTCAAAAGCAATAGCTTATAAGTCATGGTTTGGCCCCCAGAATAAAACTGCATTAAGAAATTTCATTTATATAAAATTAAATTTTTGGTCAATTTGCATGTTAATTTTTTGTGCCAGAATATCGACTTGGGTATTGGGCAAATCTTTCGACTTCCATAACTTCGGCAAAACTGGCCCGATTTTCAAAAGCAATAGCTTAAAAGTCATGGTTTGGCCCCCAGAATAAAACTGCATTAAGAAATTTCATTTATATAAAATTCGATTTTGGTCACTTTGCATGTTAATTTTTGTGCCAGAATATCGACTTGGGCATTGGTAAAATCTTTCGACTTCCATAACTTCGGCAAAACTGACCCGATTTTCAAAAGCAATGTCTTAAATGTCATGGTTTGGCATCTAGAATAAAACTGCATTTAAGAAATTTCATTTAAATAAAATTCGATTTTTGGTCATTTTGCATGTTCAAAGTTTATGCCAAAAACTCGACATAGGCATTGGGCAAATCTTTCGACTTCCATAACTTCGGCAAAACTGACCCGATTTTCAAAAGCAATGTCTTAAAAGTCATGGTTTGACATCTAGAATAAAACTGCATTTAAGAAATTTCACGTAATAAAATTCGGTTTATGGTCACTTTGCATGTTAAATTTGTATGCCAGATAACGACTTGGGCATTGGGCAAATCTTTCGACTTCCATAACTTCGGCAAAACTGACCCGATTTTCAAAAGCAATGTCTTAAATGTCATGGTTTGGCATCTAGAATAAAACTGCATTTAAGAAATTTCATTCAAATAAAATTCGATTTTTGGTCATTTTGCATGTTCAAATTTTTATGCCAAAAAATCGACTTGTGCATTGGTAAAATCTTTCGACTTCCATAACTTCGGCAAAACTGACCCGATTTTCAAAAGCAATGTCTTAAAAGTCATGGTTTGGCATCTAGAATAAAACTGCATTTAAGAAATTTCATTTAAATAAAATTCGATTTTTGGTCATTTTGCATGTTCAAGTCTTATGCCAAAAATCGACATCATCATTGGCAAATCTTTCGACTTCCATAACTTCGGCAAAACTGACCCGATTTTCAAAAGCAATGTCTTAAAAGTCATGGTTTGGCATCTAGAATAAAACTGCATTTAAGAAATTTCATTTATATAAAATTCGATTTTTGGTCAGTTTGCATGTCAAAGTTCCATGCCAAAAAATCGACATGGGCATTGGGCAAATCTTTCGACTTCCATAACTTCGGCAAAACTGACCCGATTTTCAAAAGCAAGGTCTTAAAAGTCATGGTTTGGCTACTAGAATAAAACTGCATTTAAGAAATTTCATTTGTATAAAATTCGATTTTTGGTCATTTTGCATGTTCAAATTTTATGCCAAAAATCGACATCGGCATTTGGCAAATCTTTCGACTTCCATAACTTCGGCAAAACTGACCCGATTTTCAAAAGCAATAGCTTAAAAGTCATGGTTTGGCATCTTGAACAAAACTGCATTTAAGAAATTTCATTCAAATAAAATTCGATTTTTGGTCATTTTGCATGTTCAAATTTTATGCCAAAAACTCGACATCATCATTTGGTAAATCTTTCGACTTCCATAACTTCGGCAAAACTGACCCGATTTTCAAAAGCAAGGTCTTAAAAGTCATGGTTTGGCATCTAGAATAAAACTGCATTTAAGAAATTTCATTTGTATAAAATTCGATTTTTGGTCATTTTGCATGTCAAAGTTCTATGCCAAAAAATCGACATGGGCATTGGGCAAATCTTTCGACTTCCATAACTTCGGCAAAACTGACCCGATTTTCAAAAGCAATGTCTTAAAAGTCATGGTTTGGCATCTAGAATAAAACTGCATTTAAGAAATTTCATTTATATAAAATTCGATTTTTGGTCAGTTTGCATGTTCAAAGTTTATGCCAAAAAATCGACATGGGCATTGGGCAAATCTTTCGACTTCCATAACTTCGGCAAAACTGACCCGATTTTCAAAAGCAATGTCTTAAAAGTCATGGTTTGGCTACTAGAATAAAACTGCATTTAAGAAATTTCATTTATATAAAATTCGATTTTTGGTCATTTTGCATGTTAAATTTTTATGCCAGAATATCGACTTGGGCATTGGGCAAATCTTTCGACTTCCATAACTTCGGCAATACTGACCCGATTTTCAAAAGCAATAGCTTAAAAGTCATGGTTTGGCATCTAGAACAAAACTGCATTTAAGAAATTTCATTTATATAAAATTCGATTTTTGGTCATTTTGCATGTTCAAATTTTATGCCAAAAACTCGACTTCATCATTTGGCAAATCTTTCGACTTCCATAACTTCGGCAAAACTGACCCGATTTTCAAAAGCAAGGTCTTAAAAGTCATGGTTTGGCATCTAGAACAAAACTGCATTTAAGAAATTTCATTTGTATAAAATTCGATTTTTGGTCATTTTGCATGTTAAAATTTTATGCCAAAAAATCGACTTGGGCATTGGTAAAATCTTTCGACTTCCATAACTTCGGCAAAACTGACCCGATTTTCAAAAGCAAGGTCTTAAAAGTCATGGTTTGGCTACTAGAATAAAACTGCATTTAAGAAATTTCATTCAAATAAAATTCGATTTTTGGTCATTTTGCATGTTCAAATTTTATGCCAAAAACTCGATATCATCATTTGGTAAATCTTTCGACTTCCATAACTTCGGCAAAAATGACCCGATTTTCAAAAGCAAGGTCTTAAAAGTCATGGTTTGACATTTAGAATAAAACTGCATTTAAGAAATTTCATTTGTATAAAATTCGATTTTTGGTCATTTTGCATGTTAAAATTTTATGCCAAAAAATCGACTTGTGCATTGGTAAAATCTTTCGACTTCCATAACTTCGGCAAAACTGACCCGATTTTCAAAAGCAATGTCTTAAAAGTCATGGTTTGGCATCTAGAACAAAACTGCATTTAAGAAATTTCATTTAATAAAATTCGATTTTTGGTCATTTTGCATGTTCAAATTTTATGCCAAAAAATCGACTTGGGCATTGGTAAAATCTTTCGACTTCCATAACTTCGGCAAAACTGACCCGATTTTCAAAAGCAAGGTCTTAAAAGTCATGGTTTGGCATCTAGAATAAAACTGCATTTAAGAAATTTCATTTAATAAAATTCGATTTTTGGTCATTTTGCATGTTAAATTTTATGCCAAAAAATCGACTTGTGCATTGGTAAAATCTTTTGACTTCCATAACTTCGGCAAAACTGACCCGATTTTCAAAAGCAAGGTCTTAAAAGTCATGGTTTGGCCCCTAGAATAAAACTGCATTTAAGAAATTTCATTTAAATAAAATTCGATTTTTGGTCATTTTGCATGTTCAAGTCTTATGCCAAAAAATCGACATCATCATTTGGCAAATCTTTCGACTTCCATAACTTCGGCAAAACTGACCCGATTTTCAAAAGCAAGGTCTTAAAAGTCATGGTTTGGCTACTAGAATAAAACTGCATTTAAGAAATTTCATTTGTATTAAATTCGATTTTTGGTCACTTTGCATGTTAAATTTGTATGCCAGATAACGACTTGGGCATTGGGCAAATCTTTCGACTTCCATAACCTCGGCAAAACTGACCCGATTTTCAAAAGCAATAGCTTAAAAGTCATGGTTTGGCACTAGAATAAAACTGCATTTAAGAAATTTCATTTAATAAAATTCGATTTTTGGTCATTTTGCATGTTCAAATTTTATGCCAAAAATCGACATGGGCATTGGTGAAATCTTTCGACTTCCATAACTTCGGCAAAACTGACCCGATTTTCAAAAGCAAGGTCTTAAAAGTCATGGTTTGGCACCTAGAATAAAACTGCATTTAAGAAATTTCATTTATATAAAATTCGATTTTTGGTCATTTTGCATGTTCAAATTTTATGCCAAAAAATCGACTTGTGCATTGGTAAAATCTTTCGACTTCCATAACTTCGGCAAAACTGACCCGATTTTCAAAAGCAAGGTCTTAAAAGTCATGGTTTGGCATCTAGAATAAAACTGCATTTAAGAAATTTCATTTATATAAAATTCGATTTTTGGTCATTTTGCATGTTAAAATTTTTATGCCAAAAAATCGACTTGTGCATTGGTAAAATCTTTCGACTTCCATAACTTCGGCAAAACTGACCCGATTTTCAAAAGCAAGGTCTTAAAAGTCATGGTTTGGCATCTAGAACAAAACTGCATTTAAGAAATTTCATTTGTATAAAATTCGATTTTTGGTCATTTTGCATGTTAAAATTTTATGCCAAAAATCGACTTGGGCATTGGTCAAATCTTTCGACTTCCATAACTTCGGCAAAACTGACCCGATTTTCAAAAGCAAGGTCTTAAAAGTCATGGTTTGGCCCCTAGAATAAAACTGCATTTAAGAAATTTCATTTAAATAAAATTCGATTTTTGGTCATTTTGCATGTTCAAGTCTTATGCCAAAAATTCGACATCATCATTTGGCAAATCTTTCGACTTCCATAACTACGGCAAAACTGACCCGATTTTCAAAAGCAATGTCTTAAAAGTCATGGTTTGGCATCTAGAATAAAACTGCATTTAAGAAATTTCATTTATATAAAATTCAATTTTTGGTCAGTTTGGATGTCAAAGTTCCATGCCAAAAAATCGACATGGGCATTGAGCAAATCTTTCGACTTCCATAACTTCGGCAATACTGACCCGATTTTCAAAAGCAAGGTCTTAAAAGTCATGGTTTGGCTACTAGAATAAAACTGCATTTAAGAAATTTCATTTGTATAAAATTCGATTTTTGGTCATTTTGCATGTTCAAATTTTATGCCAAAAATTCGACATCATCATTTGGCAAATCTTTCGACTTCCATAACTTCGGCAAAACTGACCCGATTTTCAAAAGCAATGTCTTAAAAGTCATGGTTTGGCATCTAGAATAAAACTGCATTTAAGAAATTTCAATTTATATAAAATTCGATTTTTGGTCAATTTGCATGTTCAAATTTTATGCCAAAAATTCGACATCGGCATTGGCAAATCTTTCGACTTCCATAACTTCGGCAAAACTGACCCGATTTTCAAAAGCAATGTCTTAAAAGTCATGGTTTGGCATCTAGAATAAAACTGCATTTAAGAAATTTCATTCAAATAAAATTCGATTTTTGGTCATTTTGCATGTTCAAATTTTATGCCAAAATTCGACATCGTCATTTGGCAAATCTTTCGACTTCCATAACTTCGGCAAAACTGACCCGATTTTCAAAAGCAATGTCTTAAAAGTCATGGTTTGGCATCTAGAATAAAACTGCATTTAAGAAATTTCATTCAAATAAAATTCGATTTTTGGTCATTTTGCATGTTCAAATTTTATGCCAAAAACTCGACATCATCATTTGGCAAATCTTTCGACTTCCATAACTACGGCAAAACTGACCCGATTTTCAAAAGCAATGTCTTAAAAGTCATGGTTTGGCATCTAGAATAAAACTGCATTTAAGAAATTTCATTTATATAAAATTCGATTTTTGGTCATTTTGCATGTTAAAGTTTTATGCCAAAAAATCGACATGGGCATTGGGCAAATCTTTCGACTTCCATAACTTCGGCAAAACTGACCCGATTTTCAAAAGCAATGTCTTAAAAGTCATGGTTTGACATCTAGAATAAAACTGCATTTAAGAAATTTCATTTGTATAAAATTCGATTTTTGGTCATTTTGCATGTTAAAATTTTATGCCAAAAATCGACTTGGGCATTGGGCAAATCTTTCGACTTCCATAACTTCGGCAAAACTGACCCGATTTTCAAAAGCAATGTCTTAAAAGTCATGGTTTGGCACTAGAATAAAACTGCATTTAAGAAATTTCATTTAAATAAAATTCGATTTTTGGTCATTTTGCATGTTCAAGTCTTATGCCAAAAATTCGACATCATCATTTGGCAAATCTTTCGACTTCCATAACTTCGGCAAAACTGACCCGATTTTCAAAAGCAATGTCTTAAAAGTCATGGTTTGGCATCTAGAATAAAACTGCATTTAAGAAATTTCATTTATATAAAATTCAATTTTTGGTCAGTTTGCATGTCAAAGTTCTATGCCAAAAAATCGACATGGGCATTGGGCAAATCTTTCGACTTCCATAACTTCGGCAAAACTGACCCGATTTTCAAAAGCAATGTCTTAAAAGTCATGGTTTGGCTACTAGAATAAAACTGCATTTAAGAAATTTCATTTGTATAAAATTCGATTTTTGGTCATTTTGCATGTTCAAATTTTATGCCAAAAATCGACATCGTCATTGGTCAAATCTTTCGACTTCCATAACTTCGGCAAAACTGACCCGATTTTCAAAAGCAAGGTCTTAAAAGTCATGGTTTGGCATCTAGAATAAAACTGCATTTAAGAAATTTCATTTAAATAAAATTCGATTTTTGGTCATTTTGCATGTTCAAGTCTTATGCCAAAAATCGACATCATCATTTGGCAAATCTTTCGACTTCCATAACTTCGGCAAAACTGACCCGATTTTCAAAAGCAATGTCTTAAAAGTCATGGTTTGGCCTCTAGAATAAAACTGCATTTAAGAAATTTCATTTATATAAAATTCGATTTTTGGTCAGTTTGCATGTTCAAAGTTTATGCCAAAAAATCGACATGGGCATTGGGCAAATCTTTCGACTTCCATAACTTCGGCAAAACTGACCCGATTTTCAAAAGCAATGTCTTAAAAGTCATGGTTTGGCTACTAGAATAAAACTGCATTTAAGAAATTTCATTTATATAAAATTCGATTTTTGGTCAGTTTGCATGTTCAAAGTTTTATGCCAAAAATCGACATGGGCATTGGGCAAATCTTTCGACTTCCATAACTTCGGCAAAACTGACCCGATTTTCAAAAGCAATGTCTTAAAAGTCATGGTTTGGCCACTAGAATAAAACTGCATTTAAGAAATTTCATTTAATAAAATTCGATTTTTGGTCATTTTGCATGTTCAAATTTTATGCCAAAAAATCGACATGGGCATTGGCAAATCTTTCGACTTCCATAACTTCGGCAAAACTGACCCGATTTTCAAAAGCAATGTCTTAAAAGTCATGGTTTGGCATCTAGAATAAAACTGCATTTAAGAAATTTCATTTAAATAAAATTCGATTTTTGGTCATTTTGCATGTTCAAGTCTTATGCCAAAAATCGACATCATCATTTGGCAAATCTTTCGACTTCCATAACTTCGGCAAAACTGACCCGATTTTCAAAAGCAATGTCTTAAAGTCATGGTTTGGCCTCTAGAATAAAACTGCATTTAAGAAATTTCATTTATATAAAATTCGATTTTTGGTCAGTTTGCATGTTAAAGTTTTATGCCAAAAATCGACATGGGCATTGGGCAAATCTTTCGACTTCCATAACTTCGGCAAAACTGACCCGATTTTCAAAAGCAATGTCTTAAAAGTCATGGTTTGGCTTCTAGAATAAAACTGCATTTAAGAAATTTCATTTATATAAAATTCGATTTTTGGTCATTTTGCATGTTAAAATTTTATGCCAAAAAATCGACTTGGGCATTGGCTAAATCTTTCGACTTCCATAACTTCGGCAAAACTGACCCGATTTTCAAAAGCAATGTCTTAAAAGTCATGGTTTGGCATCTAGAATAAAACTGCATTTAAGAAATTTCATTTATATAAAATTCGATTTTTGGTCATTTTGCATGTTAAAATTTTAAGCCAAAAAATCGACTTGGGCATTGGTCAAATCTTTCGACTTCCATAACTTCGGCAAAACTGACCCGATTTTCAAAAGCAATGTCTTAAAAGTCATGGTTTGGCTCTAGAATAAAACTGCATTTAAGAAATTTCATTTAATAAAATTCGATTTTTGGTCATTTTGCATGTTCAAATTTTATGCCAAAAATCGACTTGGGCATTGGCAAATCTTTCGACTTCCATAACTTCGGCAAAACTGACCCGATTTTCAAAAGCAATGTCTTAAAAGTCATGGTTTGGCATCTAGAATAAAACTGCATTTAAGAAATTTCATTTATATAAAATTCGATTTTTGGTCATTTTGCATGTTCAAATTTTATGCCAAAAAATCGACATGGCATTGGTAAATCTTTCGACTTCCATAACTTCGGCAAAACTGACCCGATTTTCAAAAGCAATGTCTTAAAAGTCATGGTTTGGCATCTAGAATAAAACTGCATTTAAGAAATTTCATTTATAAAATTCGATTTTTGGTCATTTTGCATGTTAAAATTTTATGCCAAAAAATCGACTTGGGCATTGGTAAAATCTTTCGACTTCCATAACTTCGGCAAAACTGACCCGATTTTCAAAAGCAATGTCTTAAAAGTCATGGTTTGGCATCTAGAATAAAACTGCATTTAAGAAATTTCATTTATATAAAATTCGATTTTTGGTCATTTTGCATGTTAAAATTTTATGCCAAAAAATCGACTTGGGCATTGGTAAAATCTTTCGACTTCCATAACTTCGGCAAAACTGACCCGATTTTCAAAAGCAATGTCTTAAAAGTCATGGTTTGGCAACTAGAATAAAACTGCATTTAAGAAATTTCATTCAAATAAAATTCGATTTTTGGTCATTTTGCATGTTCAAGTCTTATGCCAAAAATTCGACATCATCATTTGGCAAATCTTTCGACTTCCATAACTTCGGCAAAACTGACCCGATTTTCAAAAGCAATGTCTTAAAAGTCATGGTTTGGCATCTAGAATAAAACTGCATTTAAGAAATTTCATTTATAAAATTCAATTTTTGGTCAGTTTGCATGTTCAAAGTTTTATGCCAAAAAATCGACATGGGCATTGGTAAAATCTTTCGACTTCCATAACTTCGGCAAAACTGACCCGATTTTCAAAAGCAATGTCTTAAAAGTCATGGTTTGGCACTAGAATAAAACTGCATTTAAGAAATTTCATTCAAATAAAATTCGATTTTTGGTCATTTTGCATGTTCAAGTCTTATGCCAAAAATTCGACATCATCATTTGGCAAATCTTTCGACTTCCATAACTTCGGCAAAACTGACCCGATTTTCAAAAGCAATGTCTTAAAAGTCATGGTTTGGCATCTAGAATAAAACTGCATTTAAGAAATTTCATTAATAAAATTCGATTTTTGGTCATTTGCATGTTAAAGTTTATGCCAAAAATCGACATGGGCATTGGGCAAATCTTTCGACTTCCATAACTTCGGCAAAACTGACCCGATTTTCAAAAGCAATGTCTTAAAAGTCATGGTTTGGCTACTAGAATAAAACTGCATTTAAGAAATTTCATTTAATAAAATTCGATTTTGGTCATTTTGCATGTTCAAGTCTTATGCCAAAAATTCGACATCATCATTGGCAAATCTTTCGACTTCCATAACTTCGGCAAAACTGACCCGATTTTCAAAAGCAATGTCTTAAAAGTCATGGTTTGGCCTCTAGAATAAAACTGCATTTAAGAAATTTCATTTAAATAAAATTCGATTTTTGGTCATTTTGCATGTTCAAGTCTTATGCCAAAAATCGACATCGGCATTTGGCAAATCTTTCGACTTCCATAACTTCGGCAAAACTGACCCGATTTTCAAAAGCAATGTCTTAAAAGTCATGGTTTGGCCTCTAGAATAAAACTGCATTTAAGAAATTTCATTTATATAAATTCAATTTTTGGTCAGTTTGCATGTTAAAATTTTATGCCAAAAAATCGACTTGGGCATTGGTAAAATCTTTCGACTTCCATAACTTCGGCAAAACTGACCCGATTTTCAAAAGCAAGGTCTTAAAAGTCATGGTTTGGCATCTAGAATAAAACTGCATTTAAGAAATTTCATTTATATAAAATTCGATTTTTGGTCAGTTTGCATGTTCAAAGTTTATGCCAAAAAATCGACATGGGCATTGGCAAATCTTTCGACTTCCATAACTTCGGCAAAACTGACCCGATTTTCAAAAGCAATGTCTTAAAAGTCATGGTTTGGCACTAGAATAAAACTGCATTTAAGAAATTTCATTTATATAAAATTCGATTTTTGGTCATTTTGCATGTTCAAATTTTATGCCAAAAATCGACATGGGCATTGGGCAAATCTTTCGACTTCCATAACTTCGGCAAAACTGACCCGATTTTCAAAAGCAATGTCTTAAAAGTCATGGTTTGGCTCTAGAATAAAACTGCATTTAAGAAATTTCATTTAAATAAAATTCGATTTTTGGTCATTTTGCATGTTCAAAGTTTATGCCAAAAATCGACATCGTCATTGGTCAAATCTTTCGACTTCCATAACTTCGGCAAAACTGACCCGATTTTCAAAAGCAATGTCTTAAAAGTCATGGTTTGGCTACTAGAATAAAACTGCATTTAAGAAATTTCATTTATATAAAATTCGATTTTTGGTCATTTTGCATGTTAAATTTTATGCCAAAAATCGACATGGGCATTGGGCAAATCTTTCGACTTCCATAACTTCGGCAAAACTGACCCGATTTTCAAAAGCAATGTCTTAAAAGTCATGGTTTGGCCTCTAGAATAAAACTGCATTTAAGAAATTTCATTTATATAAAATTCGATTTTTGGTCAGTTTGCATGTTAAAATTTTATGCCAAAAAATCGACTTGGGCATTGGTAAATCTTTCGACTTCCATAACTTCGGCAAAACTGACCCGATTTTCAAAAGCAAGGTCTTAAAAGTCATGGTTTGGCCCCTAGAATAAAACTGCATTTAAGAAATTTCATTTAAATAAAATTCGATTTTTGGTCATTTTGCATGTTCAAGTCTTATGCCAAAAATTCGACATCATCATTTGGCAAATCTTTCGACTTCCATAACTACGGCAAAACTGACCCGATTTTCAAAAGCAATGTCTTAAAAGTCATGGTTTGGCACTAGAATAAAACTGCATTTAAGAAATTTCATTTATATAAAATTCAATTTTTGGTCAGTTTGCATGTCAAAGTTCCATGCCAAAAAATCGACATGGGCATTGGGCAAATCTTTCGACTTCCATAACTTCGGCAAAACTGACCCGATTTTCAAAAGCAAGGTCTTAAAAGTCATGGTTTGGCTACTAGAATAAAACTGCATTTAAGAAATTTCATTCAAATAAAATTCGATTTTTGGTCATTTTGCATGTTCAAGTCTTATGCCAAAAATTCGACATCATTATTTGGCAAATCTTTCGACTTCCATAACTTCGGCAAAACTGACCCGATTTTCAAAAGCAATGTCTTAAAAGTCATGGTTTGACCTCTAGAATAAAACTGCATTTAAGAAATTTCATTTATATAAAATTCGATTTTTGGTCAATTTGCATGTTAAAATTTCATGCCAAAAACTCGACATGGGCATTGGGCAAATCTTTCGACTTCCATAACTTCGGCAAAACTGACCCGATTTTCAAAAGCAAGGTCTTAAAAGTCATGGTTTGGCCACTAGAATAAAACTGCATTTAAGAAATTTCATTCAAATAAAATTCGATTTTTGGTCATTTTGCATGTTCAAGTCTTATGCCAAAAATTCGACATCATTATTTGGCAAATCTTTCGACTTCCATAACTTCGGCAAAACTGACCCGATTTTCAAAAGCAATGTCTTAAAAGTCATGGTTTGACCTCTAAAATAAAACTGCATTTAAGAAATTTCATTTATATAAAATTCAATTTTTGGTCAGTTTGCATGTCAAAGTTCCATGCCAAAAAATCGACATGGGCATTGGGCAAATCTTTCGACTTCCATAACTTCGGCAAAACTGACCCGATTTTCAAAAGCAATAGCTTAAAAGTCATGGTTTGGCCCCTAGAATAAAACTGCATTTAAGAAATTTCGTTTATATAAAATTCAATTTTTGGTCAGTTTGCATGTTAAAATTTTATGCCAAAAAATCGACTTGGGCATTGGTAAAATCTTTTGACTTCCATAACTTCGGCAAAAATGACCCGATTTTCAAAAGCAATGTCTTAAAAGTCATGATTTGGCATCTAGAATAAAACTGCATTTAAGAAATTTCATTCAAATAAAATTCGATTTTTGGTCATTTTGCATGTTCAAGTCTTATGCCAAAAATTCGACATCATCATTTGGCAAATCTTTCGACTTCCATAACTTCGGCAAAACTGACCCGATTTTCAAAAGCAATGTCTTAAAAGTCATGGTTTGGCATCTAGAATAAAACTGCATTTAAGAAATTTCATTTATATAAAATTCAATTTTTGGTCAGTTTGCATGTTAAAATTTTATGCCAAAAAATCGACTTGGGCATTGGTAAAATCTTTTGACTTCCATAACTTCGGCAAAACTGACCCGATTTTCAAAAGCAATATCTTAAAAGTCATGGTTTGGCCCCTAGAATAAAACTGCATTTAAGAAATTCATTCAAATAAAATTCGATTTTTGGTCATTTTGCATGTTCAAGTCTTATGCCAAAAATCGACATCATCATTTGGCAAATCTTTCGACTTCCATAACTTCGGCAAAACTGACCCGATTTTCAAAAGCAATGTCTTAAAAGTCATGGTTTGGCATCTAGAATAAAACTGCATTTAAGAAATTTCATTTATATAAAATTCAATTTTTGGTCAGTTTGCATGTTAAAATTTTATGCCAAAAAATCGACTTGGGCATTGGTAAAATCTTTTGACTTCCATAACTTCGGCAAAACTGACCCGATTTTCAAAAGCAAGGTCTTAAAAGTCATGGTTTGGCACCTAGAATAAAACTGCATTTAAGAAATTTCATTTAAATAAAATTCGATTTTTGGTCATTTTGCATGTTCAAGTCTTATGCCAAAAATTCGACATCATCATTTGGCAAATCTTTCGACTTCCATAACTTCGGCAAAACTGACCCGATTTTCAAAAGCAATGTCTTAAAAGTCATGGTTTGGCACTAGAATAAAACTGCATTTAAGAAATTTCATTTATATAAAATTCAATTTTTGGTCATTTTGCATGTCAAAGTTTATGCCAAAAATCGACATGGGCATTGGGCAAATCTTTCGACTTCCATAACTTCGGCAAAACTGACCCGATTTTCAAAAGCAAGGTCTTAAAAGTCATGGTTTGGCTACTAGAATAAAACTGCATTTAAGAAATTTCATTTATATAAAATTCGATTTTTGGTCATTTTGCATGTTCAAGTCTTATGCCAAAAATCGACATGGTCATTTGGCAAATCTTTCGACTTCCATAACTTCGGCAAAACTGACCCGATTTTCAAAAGCAATGTCTTAAAAGTCATGGTTTGGCCCCTAGAATAAAACTGCATTTAAGAATTTCATTTAACGAAAATTCGATTTTTGGTCATTTTGCATGTTCAAATTTTATGCCAAAAACTCGACATCGGCATTGGCAAATCTTTCGACTTCCATAACTTCGGCAAAACTGACCCGATTTTCAAAAGCAAGGTCTTAAAAGTCATGGTTTGGCCACTAGAATAAAACTGCATTTAAGAAATTTCATTTGAATAAAATTCGATTTTTGGTCATTTTGCATGTTCAAGTCTTATGCCAAAAATTCGACATCATCATTTGGCAAATCTTTCGACTTCCATAACTTCGGCAAAACTGACCCGATTTTCAAAAGCAATGTCTTAAAAGTCATGGTTTGGCATCTAGAATAAAACTGCATTTAAGAAATTTCATTTATATAAAATTCAATTTTTGGTCAGTTTGCATGTCAAAGTTCCATGCCAAAAAATCGACATGGGCATTGGGCAAATCTTTCGACTTCCATAACTTCGGCAAAACTGACCCGATTTTCAAAAGCAATAGCTTAAAAGTCATGGTTTGGCATCTAGAATAAAACTGCATTTAAGAAATTTCGTTTATATAAAATTCAATTTTTGGTCAGTTTGCATGTTAAAATTTTATGCCAAAAAATCGACTTGGGCATTGGTAAAATCTTTCGACTTCCATAACTTCGGCAAAACTGACCCGATTTTCAAAAGCAATGTCTTAAAAGTCATGATTTGGCATCTAGAATAAAACTGCATTTAAGAAATTTCATTCAAATAAAATTCGATTTTTGGTCATTTTGCATGTTCAAGTCTTATGCCAAAAATTCGACATCATCATTTGGCAAATCTTTCGACTTCCATAACTTCGGCAAAACTGACCCGATTTTCAAAAGCAATGTCTTAAAAGTCATGGTTTGGCATCTAGAATAAAACTGCATTTAAGAAATTTCATTTATATAAAATTCGATTTTTGGTCAGTTTGCATGTTCAAAGTTTATGCCAAAAATCGACATGGGCATTGGGCAAATCTTTCGACTTCCATAACTTCGGCAAAACTGACCCGATTTTCAAAAGCAAGGTCTTAAAAGTCATGGTTTGGCTACTAGAATAAAACTGCATTTAAGAAATTTCATTTGTATAAAATTCGATTTTTGGTCATTTGCATGTTAAATTTTTATGCCAGAATATCGACTTGGCATTTGGCAAATCTTTCGACTTCCATAACTTCGGCAAAACTGACCCGATTTTCAAAAGCAATGTCTTAAAAGTCATGGTTTGGCCCCTAGAATAAAACTGCATTTAAGAAATTTCATTTAAATAAAATTCGATTTTTGGTCATTTTGCATGTTCAAGTCTTATGCCAAAAATTCGACATCATCATTTGGCAAATCTTTCGACTTCCATAACTTCGGCAAAACTGACCCGATTTTCAAAAGCAAGGTCTTAAAAGTCATGGTTTGGCTCTAGAATAAAACTGCATTTAAGAAATTCATTTGTATAAAATTCGATTTTTGGTCATTTTGCATGTTCAAGTTTTATGCCAAAATCGACTGGGCATTGGGCAAATCTTTCGACTTCCATAACTTCGGCAATACTGACCCGATTTTCAAAAGCAATAGCTTAAAAGTCATGGTTTGACCCCTAGAATAAAACTGCATTTAAGAAATTCATTTAACGAAAATTCGATTTTTGGTCATTTTGCATGTTCAAGTCTTATGCCAAAAACTCGACTTGGGCATTGGGCAAATCTTTCGACTTCCATAACTTCGGCAAAACTGACCCGATTTTCAAAAGCAAGGTCTTAAAAGTCATGGTTTGGCCTCTAGAATAAAACTGCATTTAAGAAATTAATTTGTATAAAATTCGATTTTTGGTCAATTTGCATGTTAAATTTTTATGCCAGAATATGGGCATTGGGCGAATCTTTCGACTTCCATAACTTTGGCAATACTTACCCGATTTTCAAAAGCAATAGCTTAAAAGTCATGGTTTGACCCCTAGAATAAAACTGCATTTAAGAAATATCACGAAATCAAATTCGATGTTTGGTCATTTTGCATGTTAAAATTTCATGCCAAAAACTCGACTTGGGCATTGGGCAAATCTTTCGACTTCTATAACTTCGGCAAAACTGACCCAATTTTCAAAAGCAAGGTCTTTAAAGTCATGGTTTGGCCCCTAGAATAAAACTGCATTTAAGAAATTTCATTTAAATAAAATTCGATTTTTGGTCATTTTGCATGTTCAAGTCTTATGCCAAAAATTCGACATCATCATTTGGCAAATCTTTCGACTTCCATAACTTCGGCAAAACTGACCCGATTTTCAAAAGCAATGTCTTAAAAGTCATGGTTTGGCATCTAGAATAAAACTGCATTTAAGAAATTTCATTTATATAAAATTCGATTTTTGGTCATTTTGCATGTTCAAGTCTTATGCCAAAAATTCGACATCATCATTTGGCGAATCTTTCAACTTCCATAACTTTGGCAATACTTACCCGATTTTCAAAAGCAATAGCTTAAAAGTCATGGTTTGACCCCCAGAAAAAAACTGCATTTAAATAATAATAACGAAATCAAATTCGATTTTTGGTCAATTTGCATGTTAACATTTCATGCCAAAAAATCAACATGGGCATTGGGCAAATCTTTCGACTTCCATAACTTCGGCAAAACTGACCCGATTTTCAAAAGCAATAGCTTAAAAGTCATGGTTTGGCCCCCAGAATAAAACTGCATTTAAATAATAACAATTAAATCAAATTCAATTTTTGGTCAGTTTGCATGTTAAATTTTATGCCAGAATATCGACTTGGGCAATGGTACAATCTTTCGACTTCCACAACTTCGGCAAAACTGACCCGATTTTCAAAAGCAATAGCTTAAAAGTCATGGTTTGACTTTCAGCATAATGGAAGGATATATGTGTCTAATATTATCATTACTTTCCTTTTTTTCATATCACTCCACTTGATATAAAAAAAAATAATAAAAAAATGCTATAGACATATTTATTTTATCCTCTCTTATCAGCTAATTACAAACTTACAGTTTCATCTTAGTTATGACACTAATCGAATTTCACATTGAAGTGCTAAAATTATCGCTTTATTTGTAATTAGATAAAAATTATCATTGCATTGAAGCATTTCACTCATTTGTTAAAGTAAAGGTATAACAAAAAAAATTGAGCTCAATTTGCGGCCACACTTGAAGCTGTTTATGTTTATTTGTTTGCGTTTATATTAAATGCTCCGTGGCAACCACACACAACAAAAATTGCGCCCCCAAACCGCCCCGTTGGGCAGTCGACTAGCGACTGTAATCAGCTGTTTGGTGCGTATAACAGATGTATAACACCAGTGAGCTGGTGAGAGAGCGAGAGAGAGAGAGAGAGCGCGCACAAAAAGTAAACAAGAAACGTAAACCGGCTGTTGTTCTTGTTGCTGCTGCCGTTGCAGGTTTTTTTTTTACTTCCGTTTAAGAGCGTGTGAGAGCGTAAGAAAGAGCGAAAAGTGTGTGCAAGTGTTGCTGTGCTACTACTATTGTGGGCACATCTACTACTATTTGAGCAGCTGCTGCACTGTTTTTGCCAAGCGGAAGTAGTAGCACCCAAATAGAGAGAGCGCAAGAGACAAGAGCGCCAACGAGTGGCAACGACTCGGTCGACTTTGGCTTCGGGCCGACAATGCGAAAAGACTGAAATCTACAACACTAGCAAAACCAGTTAACTGCTTTGGCTTTTGGCGTTGGCGTTGGCGTTGGCAGCATAAGCAGAGTGTTCCAAGTCTTGGCCAAAACGCGCTTGGTTTCAGTTGAGCTTTGCCAGCCAAAACGACAACAACGACAACGACGCTGCGTTGGGTGCAACTCCGATTTTTAACAGCTAATTCGACGAGTTCGCGTCGCGTTCAAAACATATACAAAAAAACAACCAAAAAAACACACAAAACAACAACAACAACAAATAATTAACAAAGCAAACAACTACAACAAATTCTTAAGACAGAAAAAAACAAAATGAAAACAAACACAAACATTAAAAAATAGCTAACGGTAAATTTCAGTTGCAAAAAACAAAAATAACAAAAAAACAATTTCGCTAATTAGGCAAAGTAAGAGTTTTTTTTTATTATTATTTTCAGGCAGCAAACCAGTTTGAGCAATTAAAAAAAAGGCAGAATATTTATAGTACATGCATACATATGTGTGTGTGTGTGTGTGTGTGTGTGTGTGTGTGTGTAAAGTATATACTTTAGGCGCATATAAATTGCATTAAACTTAAACAAAAGGGCAGCTCGTGCTTGACAAAAACAAAACTGCAAGTGTGTGTGTGTGTGTGTGTGTGTGTTTGCGCTGGCTGCCTTCTAAACAGCCTTGAAAGCTGCCTCGCAGCAGCCTCTGTCAACCGAGTAGCAACAACAACAACAACCACAACAACAACAATAATAGCGTTCCACAAGTCACAACAAAAAGCAACAGCAAGCTAAAGATGCTAGGAAGAAGACGCGCAGCTGACTTTATGACGTCGCCAGTTTGGCGTGTTAGCCTGGCCAACAGCAGATGTAGCCAAAGAAAGAGAGAGAGAGAAAAAGCAGCAACAGCTACCTGGCTAGACATGAAACTTGGTGTGTCTATCTGTTGCTTGCAACTGCAACATACACACACACTCAAACACTTGAGCTGCTTGTGTTTAGTAAATACACAAAAATATATGTAAAGAAAAAAATTCGCTTTTGTTTTTTTTTTTTATGATGAGTTTTTCACAAATAAACAAACAAAAAAAGTCTGCCACAGAACCTTAACAAAAATAAAAGCGAAGAAAATAGTAGCCAAAAGGCGCGCAAAATTTCTACAAAGCGCATATGTGTGCATAACGCACATACAAACATACATATATGTTTGTGGAAAAACCGGTTGCAAGTTAAGGTTTTTTGTTGTTTGTTTGTTTGCTGCGCTTGGCTGTGGCGAAAATAAATAAAAGCGATTAACTTGAGACAGTTTTAGTAGCAGCATCAGCCACTGGCCGGCAGCCTTTTATAGCCATTTTTTGGAGGGTTTATATTTTTATTTATTTACTTTTTTGCATATTTCCAACATAAATCTAAAGCGCATAAAGTGCATTTATATATATATACATACTTACATATATTTTCCACGATTATTTGTTGCCTCTTTGTTTGCCTGTAATTCATTTGCCTTCGTTTTTTTGTTGCGCTTTTTTGCATTTCTTTAAATATTTTGTTTTTGCAGTTGTAAACTGGAAGCCAAAAGAAAATAAATATACAAAAAATTCGCTTGTAGAATTTCATAATTTACTTTACTCGCTAGCTTCTTGAACTACTTTTTTAGTTGTGCTTGTGTTTCTCACTCTCTCTCACTCTCTCTCTCTCTCTCTCTCTCTCTCTCTCTCTCTATCTGTGCGTGTATTTTGTGCAAAGAAAAAATGGCCAATAATATTTAATTTTGATTTACATTTATTGTGTTATTTGATTTGTGGCTTTGTTTCTAACAATTGCTCTTTATTGCCCCAAAAGTCACTTGCAAGCCGCAACAAGAAACGCGCTGATCTACCCGCCGCTATCGAAATCGTAAGATATCAAATATCGCGACATTGGACAGGTGTCCGGGTTAAAGCAATTGGATTTTCATTAATCACACAAGTAAGTTATTAATTTGCAACATTTCTAATATCCAAACGAATATTTTCATCCTGAAGATGGTGCAAAGTGGGTTGTGTAGATTTACATGATCCAATTGGGGGTGTCTTAACTCATCAGAGCTTTGCTCTTATTACATTAAGTAACCTTTCTGTTTTAAGATTCAATTCAGGACTTTTTTGATTTCTTTTCTTTATTAATATAAGTTCCTAATGTCCATGAAAGCTCGAATAATCAAATCCTGAGAACCTGGAATTTGTCTTAGGGTCTAAATAAATGTTAAAAGCTCTTGAGTTTGTTTCAACATTGCTATGCACTTAATACATTATTATTCTAATTTCTTCTCTTATGTTAGTTGAATGCTGACAAAAGTACAATATATTACTTGACTTCTATTTAAATTCATTAGATTTTCTTATCCGCCCATTGTTATTCATTATGCAATCTTTTATATATATGCATTCAACTCGCCTTTAATTCATTTCACACCAATTTAATTACACAAATTGCAAATTCATTACGACTATTGTTTTGTCCTCTTGCAAAACTGTCAAAAACAAAACCAAAGCAATTTAATCAAGTTGAATTGAATTGTTTAGCATTGCTTTGCATTAATGAAAGATCTTAAAACGTTTAATTCAATAATGATAAGTCAGTTGTTTTATTTATGCAGCTCATTTGATTTGCGTGTTAACATACATATTACGTATACGCAAGATAGACACACAGAACACTACGAACGTGCATTGAATTATTAAAATATCATAGGGTAAAATTTTGCGAATTCAGTTGAATATTTTCTCAACTTTCGTGCCTTATCAACAAACTTGGTTGAACTATTCGGTAAATCTGCATATCAGTAGTCGTTATTGTTTATGTTTATAATCGTGTTTATGTATATGTTTACTCCTTTTTTCCCCCCTTACTTTTTGCATAACAATAGCTATCCAAAAGCTGCTTAAATGCTGCCATTTTCGGCTGGAAACAACGTTTTAATTAAAAATCTTTTGCTTTGCTGCGTTTTGTGGGGTTTTTGGATTTGCGTTCATCGGGCTTTTGAATATTTTGCACGTGTGTGCCAAGCCCCTCTCTGGTCTCCGCCCACTCGTGTATAGACCAGGCCAGACAGCCGACGGCAATAAATGTTAACAAGCATTCAAAATTTGCATAAACTGTGCGCGTCTCATTTTTCGGTGAGGTTCATAAAGCAAAATGACTAAATTTTTTTTTTGTTTTATTATATTTGTTTTGTTTTGCTACGCAATGAAATTGTTGCGTGTGTGTGTTTGTATTTGCGGCAGTTAAACGGACTTTGAATTAATCATTAAAAATTCACAAATTTTATGCAACATTTGCTTTGCCAAAATGTCGATAGAAATTCGAAAATATTCATATTGAATTATGATAATTTATGATAATTGAAAATTGGTCAAAATTACATTCCAGTTCATAGCTGCAATGATAATGAAAATTGGGTGTTTGGAGATATCTGTCTGAATTATTGCTTGCCCAAGTGTAAACATATTCAAGTCATTTTGATTGCCTAATGCCTGAGATACTCTGTAAAATATGTTCGCACATTTGTTGTGCGCAAAACAAATGTGAATTTTAAAAGGTATTTACTGTTATTAGTGAAAATATTTCATTAATTTTTGCCCAACATTTTCAATAAATATTTGAATATTTCACATCAAAAATAAGCTATTAAATAGCCTTTTATTGGCGTTGCGTAATATTATGTATAAAAACATTACCTAAGGTATTTTTACACTCCTTTTTTTTGCTATCAATTAATTTTGCATTAATTGTAATGCAATTTCAATGGATATACATAAATTAACAAACATTTGCATTTAAACGATCTTTTTATTTTATTTTTATTTTTTTGTTTCAATTGCAACTCGAAATGGCCATAAATCATATAAGTTATTGTTGGGTTAATTAAAAGCGCAGCATCAGTTAATGCTAAAATTGCGTAAATTACACATTGAAGTATTGTGTGCTTGTGTGTGTGTGTGTGTGTGTGTGTTTGTCGAGTGTTAAATTGAAGTTAATTTTTAATTATGGTCGCAGAACGCGCTTGTTAAATTGCCTTTTAAAATTCAATTTACATTTTGGTTTCGCTCTTGGACCAGGCTCATCATTTATGCACGCATGTGAGGCGAGGTGTGGCAGAGAAGTTTTCAAAGCAAAGATTTAAAAAGATTACAATGGAGCAGGTAAAACTTGCTGGCTGTTAAACAAGATAACTTCAGTTTCTTATAAGGAAAAGTTTGTACTTTTTTAATAATCATTTATTGATTCAATGATATTCAACATAGAGTTTAATGTGAATGGTAAAAAGTTCTAGCAACCCTCTGTATTTATACTCTTGCACAGTTTTGATTGGCCTTTAAATGTGTAGCAAGAACTTATGGCTCAAAAAAATCGACAATTACGCGCATGTGCGTAAGACTTTGTTAACTTGGCCCGTTTGGCCTCTTTCGAGGGCTTGGTACGCTTTTGGGTGAGGAGCTAAGCTCTCTCAACAGGAAGCTGCGTCGGTTGGCATTTAAAAACGTATTAATTTTGACGCGCCACTTTTTGAGTCGATGTTGTTGTTAATTGTTGCGTGTGTTTTGGTTTGTTTTTTCTTTTCTGTTGCTGATGATGATGGTATCTATAGCTCTTTGGGTCTTTGAGTAATACAATATAAACGCGAATAAGTTACGTCAATTTTAATACTTTGTGTGTTTTGTTTTTTTGTGCTTTTGGGATACACATTTTGTAGTTCGTCTTTGGTAAAGGTCTACAACCTTGGACTAGAAGTTGAAGCTGAAGTTGTGGCTGTCACTGTCAAGTGGCATTTTGCGAGAGCTGCTGGCTTTGCTTTGATTATTGGCATTAATTAAGTCGATGCTGTAAATGCCGAAATGACAAATGATGAGAAAACCAACTAGAAGTCGATCTTAGCACTAAGTTGAGTGTAAATATTAGCATAAATATTACATAATATAAAGATTGGATATACTGCGATGCTAATGAGTGCAGGGAAGGTGAGGAGGTGGGTCATCATTTTGATATGACAAATAGCCGGCGGGGTTGAAATCGGACTTGTTGCTGTTGTTGTTGTAGTGGCCAATGACCCAAACGCAACTGTTAAATAAACGAGCAATTATTAATGCGAAACTCAAGTCGAGCTGCGTCTTTGTCTGTATGTTATTTGCCTGTTGTCTGGTATGTCTGTCTGTCTGACTTATAAAACATTTCATTACACGATACAATTGAGTGAACGCCTTGAACTTCCGCTTAAAGAAGTTCAAAACACACAGAGCCCCAGCCAGAGCACAGAGCGCAGAGCACAGAGGAATGACAGTCAAGAAACGAAGACCAAGTCATTTTTTTTGTTTTCTGCTGAGTTGTGGCAACTGAGTGTATTAGTTTGAGTATGTATGTGTGTTTGTGTGTGTGTGAAGGCATGTTTCACACTTCAGAGCCTATCGGCGGTTGCAAAAAAAAAATGAGCCAAACAAATTGTAAAGTCATAGGCAAGACGATGAGCAGAAAACAGCAACATGGAGCCCAAGACCAAGTCCAAGTCCAAGTAGATGTCTTGAAGAGTTGGCTCTGTTCTTTGGGCTGCAGCTAAAGTTAGACTTAAGCAGTACAAAAAGGCTTTTAATTTTAATTTGCATATGGCAGAACGCGCTCGAGCAGGCGCAACGGCGGCCTTAACACCAACACCAGACACAGATACAAAAGTATTAAGTAAGTATCTGCTAGATACATGCATCGCAGCAAGTACTTAGAGAACGCGCCGGCCCTTTGCAATTTCAAGTGCCAAGTTGTGGAAAAAAACATAAAACAGCAACAGGGCCAAACCAACAACAACAATGTCAAAATGTTGCACTTTTATATCAACGACAAGTGAATACTCTACTTTGAACTTTAATATTGATATAAAGTGTTTTATTCAATACTTAGCTTCCTTACAACATTTTGAGTTGCTTGTTGTACAGAGTCGCTTGGTTTTGTACTCAGCTAACAAGCTCTTTTTCTATTTAGAGTATTATAAGTACTACAACAACAATGTTGGCAAGTTGGACTTGCCCATGGCCCATGGCCTGGCAAAAATGCAAGTTAAATTTAATTTATTTCTGTTGCGATTGCTGCGCTTGTCTACCAGCTGGGTGTGTGTGTGTGTGTTTGTGTGTGGTTTGTGTGTGAAAAATGGTTAAAAGGAGTTGGCCAAGTCCAAGTCTCACTCTCTTCTTAAGTGGGGTTCAACTCTAATGACCGCGTGTGAAAATGAAAATGGAAATGCCACAAAGTCAGCGTCGGCGGCGTTGGCGGCGGCAACGTTGCGCATCGCTGAGCGCAACTTGGACTTGGACTTCAACTTCAACTAAAACTCTAGCTTCAACTTCAAGCTGCAGACACGACTTGGTTGGTTTTTGGGGTTGGCGGGGGTGAGCGCGCAACGCACTTGTGGAACATGTGAACTTGTGAAAAATCGAAATTCCAATTCCGAGAGAGCTGCGTCTGGCAGCTTAAATAACATGTTGCATGTTGTAAAGCCCAGCCAAAGCAATATGTCTTTGTTGCAGCAGCAGATTCACATCCTATGCATCATCATCATCATCATCATATTTTGTCCGAGCCCCCCGCCGCATGTTAATGAATTTTACGAACTCATTCTCCTCACATCAACTGCAGCATGAATGCGGCTTGAATATATGTAGATGGGATACATTTAGTTTGAATATACATACTTAGTTCTTGGACTCGTGAAATTGGCAAATGGCAAAATTGAATCACGAATTCAGGTCAGCATAGAACGTTGCTAACTTCTGTACGAATTATATTCAATTATGGAGCAGCTTTATCAAGATCTCAGCAGCTCAATTACGTGTATGTTTTGGGCCTGACAAGCTAAGCTGGGTGAAGAGAGTAGAGACGTCAAGAGTAGGAATGCTAGATGAAATTTTAACAAATTGAAAGCAGTCACCTTGGCATGAAAGCTGCTGCTGTTGCTGCTTTTGTTGTTGTTCTTCAGAGATCAGACATAATTTTCGTAATTACATAATCATCGATATACATTTATAATGTAGCAACGGATTCATAGACATCGAAAAATGCAAACAAAGCAAACAACTTATGACAATAATGATGAAAAGAAATTGAATAAAGAAACAAACAAAAACCTAGCGAGCTCACCTTTGAATGCTCTTGCTTCGGCTATAAGCAATTTCGATAAAGGCTTTTCGAAGCTTTGCATAACATAATACTGATCTTGGATATATATATACAAACATGTTTTACATAGTTTTCTTCTGAAATACCTCTTTGTTAGTGTATAAAAATTACTTGTGCACGTTTCAGTAGACGACACTTAAATAACTTGTGTTCAAATCGTTTTGATTTTCTTATTGTTTGACTTTTCAACAAACGAAGAAACAACAACAACAATTTTACATAATTTTCTTTAGTTTTGTTGAAAGCACTTTTGCCCAATTTGAATGTGCCTTGGAACTCATCCGTTTCGCAGTAGTAGTTAGGGCTAGCATGTCCAATTTTCCGACAAACCAAAAACCAAATAAAATAAAACAACTCAATTTAATCTCTTAGCTAAGCAAAGATTGCAATGGCAGCAAAAAAAAGGAAAAATCTATTGAAATTATTTCGTAATATTTGCAATTTGTTAAAAACGTGCCCCAAAAAAGGCAAACGAAATCTCTATGCAAATATTGTTATTACTTAAAGGCTTCATCATTGCGGTTAATACTCCTTTGCTTGTTGAGTTTCCTCGTTTTTGCTGTTGTTGACATTGTTGTTTGCAATTGTTTTATTTGCTGCTCATCACAATTTGATTGCTTGCCGCTGCCGCTGCCGCTGCCCACGCAACCTATGCGCAATTTCTGCAAAAACAAATAATATAAAAACAAGTGAAAACGTTGCAGTCGTACGCAACCGACTGTGAAATACTCTGATGCCAGTGTGAAAAGTATGCTGTGGAGCTTTTAAGCAGACCGGCAGACCCCTTTACCTTTGGTATCAGAGTATGAAAAGTTCATATTGTTTACACTATGCAGCGTGCAATAAAAAAAGAGTTTGCAACATGTTGACCGGTCGGTCAGGCCACTGCCCACGTTAAAGAGATAAACATATTTTTATTTGCCAAGCGCACGGGCAGCAAAAAAGAGAACAACCAACAAACAAAGTAAAAACTTTGGGTAGGTTGAACAACAACAGCAACAACAACAACTGGCTGTCAACCTGCTGCAAAAACCATTTTAAAAAACTAAGTAAATAATTTAATTAGCTGCTGGCGCTGCATACACACAATTTTAATTCATTTATTCATTTCTGCACTTTATCACCTTTTTTTTGCTACTAGGCATTCTGGTTTTCTAATTAGGTTTGGAAAGCTATTTTAAAATTGAGAAATTAATTGTCAAAAGCTGCGGAATAAATATTTATTTATAAATATAATTTGGCTTTAAAATATAATGTTTAAAATGTGCTTTAAATATTTTATAGCCCATTAATCACAACGCTTAAGCACCGACTTCTTAGTACAAATATGCTTTTGAATTCCTTTTAGATTTAACTCTTGAATATATCCTCTCTTTTTTGGAACTTTTATTGAATGATGATTCCATTTTGAATTCTTGAATTCACTCTAAATTATTGTCAAACCTTTTGTCCTATATTTAAATTAACATAATGGAATTTTTGAATTGCTTAAAAACTCTGGCAAACTATTTGAATCATTTGCAGCTTATTTCCTTTCTTTGTCTCTAAAAAGCCCAAAACTTTAATTGTTTATATTTTAGAATTTTAACTAAAAGCTGTTAGAGAATTAATTTGACACACTTGCAGATAATATCCTGCTGTTCCGACACTTCATTCCCCGCACTTTAATCTCTGTATATTTCTCTGCAAACTTTTGCATAACATTGCTAGAGTATTTAAGCTTCATTTTGGTAACAATTTCCTGGTTATGCTTTTGCCTTTTTGCTGCTGCAGAAATATGCTTTTTCTATTTTTGGTTGGCTTGGCTTGGACCGGTTTTTGTTTATATTTATTTGTTGCACCGGACACGTCCAGCAATTTGGGGCACGCGCCTACAGCAGCATGCACACATGTGTGTAGCTCTCTATAAATATATGTGTTGCCAGGGGATGTAGTGTGAAAAATGGCCAATTGCATTGGCAGCAACAGTTCGGGGCAAAGTGACAAATGCCTCGATACACACAATGTGTCAGGTAAATTCTTTGTTGCGGTTACGAAATCGACGCAGTTACCAAAAAAACCAATAGACAGACAGTCGAATAGACACATAGATAGATAGATAGATAGATGGACTGTTAAGAGGGTTGCAGACATATTGCGCTCAACATTTTTGGCACAAGCCGATTGCAACCGCAGCGGAAAAATGCCAAAAAGCAAGCGCAACCAAATGGCAAATGATTTGTCAGCAATTGTTGATGGCGCACAGAGGTGTGCGATGATAGGTGTGCAGGGAGGATAGTCAATAGCAATTGCAGTTCACACTATGCTTTGCATATCGATTTAGCTGCATTGTTGAACTGCAAACGGCCAAGGGCTACGTTCTGTGCAGGGTTGTTTGGGGTTAAGATGGATGCCAAATGCCATAAGGTAAGCTAATCAAGTCACATGATTGAGTTGCTGACAATAATGACAGCTTACCGTAGGGTATGTGCTAATGCGTTGTGCACTTGCCACACACCTGAACTATGTATACTAAAGCGTAAAGCGCATTTGTGTATGACAATTTAATATCATAAATTGAAGCAACTATCTCCAATTTGAATCTGTGAAAACTTGACAATAAAGTGTAACTTTGAGATGGAACTGTCAACTGTCTTCTTTATCGTTTAAGCTAGTTTTATTATACCATCGGATAGGTCAGATAGCTTGACAATATAAGCACTCCTTAAACATTTCGATGGAACATACAAAACAAATCTTTAAAGTATTCTCAACAACAGTACGATTTTTTAAAGACTTATTACTTAAAGACTTCCCTACCAAGCGTTAAAATTTTACCTCACGCCAATTTGTTTCTTTAGTTAGTTATGCCCATTTAACACGCGATTTGACATAGTTTTTTTTAAATTAATCAAACAATTTACTTCATGCACTCTTATGGCCCTGAAACTTATCGAACATATTTTTCTTTTTCGCTCTCGATTTCCTTAGCGGCAGCTTAGCTCGAACACGCACTGATATGATACACAATAAACGGTGTATGTTTAATTGATTTTCGTCTGTCGACTGATTGAATTGGACTTAAAGGCGACAGGCGACGCCAGCTGGCTGACAGTTAGCTGATTTTTGATTTTGTCTCTTTCACTCAGAGTGGGTCTGGGGTTTTTTAATCTTTTTCTAGTATTTGCTGCTGTGTTGCTGTGACAAAAGTTATCTAACATCGTCAGATCGTGATTGTGTTCGGCAAATGACATTTGACATGTTGTGCGGAGTTTTGATTTTTTTTGGGCTCACAATGAACTTAATTGTATGGTTGGAAATTTCGCTGTTGTTGTTGCTTTTGCTGCGCCTAATTCGTTGTTGTTGATTGAATTTCTGGCATATTTTCATGTGTGTGCAGCTGGAAAAACTCCGCTTATCTCTCTAAAGCCAGAAAAAAAAAGATTGCTCATAAATTGTTTGGCAAGCACTTTTATTTTGCTTGTTGCTGTGGCTGTGGCTGATAATCGGTTTAAAAGTGACTCAACTTTTTGGGCAGCAGTCGCATTGTTGCCGGCTGGTAAAATTATTGTCAATTGTGTGGCGCATAAGTTGAATTAATTTATAACAGTTTGTTGTTTGTTTGTTTGCGGTTTTAATTGTGCAATTGGCCCGAAGTTCAAGTTGGCTTATGCAACTAGCCATTCGTTGCACTCAACACTTGGACAGCGACCTTAGCTGGTTTTAATTTGATGCTGGCTTGATTGTTTTTGGGCCAACCTATGACATCGGTAAAAACCAAAGATTGCTTTGTTTGTTTTTGTGCGCGATATCTTTTTTTTGCCATTATGTATTTATGATTGAAATGGTGGGTGCAAAAGGGTGAAAGGGATAGAGAGACAGGAGGAGAGAGAGAGAGAGCTGCCCCCAACTTGCTGACTGACACAATGCCCCCGGCAACGAGGTGATGTCAGTCGTCAGTCAGCGATCGTGATCGATGCGGCCACCAAATAAAAAATCCACAAAAATGAAAAAATCAACAAAAAATCAACAAAAACGCCGGCATCGCTCAAATGCTTATTGTTTTTAGCTATTGGCCGCGTCTTGGAATGCGATCACGTCTTTGGATTTGGCTTTGCCTAGTTTTTTTGGTTTGGCTGTTTGGCTGCTTGTGCCAGCGGCTAGAAATTGGCCAAAACTGATTTGCACAACTGTCAACGAATGCAGCTGCATATTGTTTATATATAGAGTTTGTGGGCCAAGTTTGTCGTGGCCCTTTCGGTCAATTGATTTGCCTGCCAGTGGTTGGAGTTCGTGGTCGGGTCGTGCCCATTTTTACTTCTTGTAATCTTTTCTGAAAAGGTTCGTCAAATTTTAGCTGGCAGCTCCTTAAGCAATTTGTCGCTTGATTAAATTGTAGGTGGGTTTTTGTCAGAGCACAGCGTTCAGCGTTGAATTTGTCATGCCATTCCTATGTTTCCTGTGTGACCAAAGTGATTAACATTTTTCCATTTAGTAGCAAAAACTTTTAATTTAATTACACACACCACACACACACTGAGGACAGAGATCGAAAGACTTGGCCAAAATGTGAATACATTTGCCACGCTTCGACACCGTTAAAGTTTTTAGCTCCTTTTGGTTGGGATTGTATTTTAATTGAATTGCCAACCGTTTTGTAAGTCGAGAATTTTCTTCGTCTCTAAGCGCAAAAGTCGAAAATCCAATCTGTGCACCAAACCCATTGGACGAGGCAGCACAAACCCATTTACAATGACGTCTAAACTTTACAGCCAAACCCTACTTCTCCTCCTCGCTCCTCGCTCCTTTTTGCTTTCTGCAGCTCTTGGCAAAGTCCAAATGAAGATAAACATACAACAGTCACACATGACCAAAGCTCTGACGGTTCGTCTATGTCGAGAACTGAAAACAGACAGACCGACAAACCTCGTTGGCTGGACGAAAGTTCTGACAAACTTGGCTAACCGCCATCGCAATAGCAGCACCAGCACCAGCAGCAGCGTCTGTTCAAGCTGACATACGCGGCGTATGCGCAATATGTATGAAATAAATGTCAACTTAGATGACATTGGGTTTTTTTTCGGTAGGGAGAAGAGGTGAGGCGTGGCATTGTGCACTCAAATCTTGAGCTGTGTCACGCTGAGCCCGCATTTAATAAAAATGAATTAAATTAAAATACGCAACTGCTGACAAAATGTCAAGTGTAGCAATAAAACGCAAGAACTGAAAAGGAACGGCACAAGCACAAGCACAAGAAACGTGTGGCATGTGGCAGGCATGGCGGCGAAAGGCAACGTTTGCTGAACTAAAGCTGGCAAGCATTCTTAATGAATTACACAAAATGCGGGATGGGTCGTCAGCAGCAGCAGCAGCAGGTTGGCTCTCGGTTTGAGGCTGAGTCTCTGCTTGGGCCTGGGTCTGGCTCTATTCACAGGTTTCGCTTACTGGTTATGGTTTCTGGCTCTGCCTCTTTGCCTTACCTTACCGGCAAAACAAAATAAAAATATGCAAAAATTAATTTAACAAATTTTTAATTGTTCATGTCGTTTGCGCGTCCGATCAACGTGTTGAGACCCAACATGCACTGCAACAAAAAAAGGGAACTTTCTTATTATTATCAGACGTCTTGGTAATAATAATATTTATGCAGTCGAATTTCCATATAACGAATCTCAAGGGGACAGAAAAAAGCTTCGTAACCGAAAAAATTCGTTATGTAGATTTGGGTTTTTGGTCTGTAAACTAAGCCTTCAACATTAACTTAATATATATTCAAGCACATTGAAAGTTTAGTTAAGATTTTCCTTGCCAAGACTGAGACTAAAATCAAGAACTGCCGTATTTTTCCCAGTGCACAACCGCATTATTGACTTGAGCCACCTGCCTTGGGCCAGGCGGTTGTTTACTTATGGCTGATTCGCGCGTTTCTTTTTTTCGCGTGTCTTCATCAGCAGCTGCGTTTTGCGCGCGTCGACGGTTCGCCACAAAACAACGTTGAAGTTTAAGGTCATGAGTGTGTGCACACACGCACATTCAGTCAACTGTCAGTACGAAATATATTTTTGAATGCGGCAACATTTAATGGCGCCTCAAGTTCAAGCGCAAGCTGTTAATGGCAGCTCTAGTGGAATTTTGGAATTTTTTGATTATTTTTATTAGCATTTCCCTAGAAAAACAGAAGAGCTGGAGAAGTAAGAAAGTGCGCACCAGCTGTCCATTTTGCAAGCTGCCAAATCAGCTTAGGTAGCGCCCCCCCACACCACCTCCTGCCTTCCTTAAAAACCCTTATCAACCCACAATTCAGCAGCCCTTTAGTAACTGGCAACAGATGCTTAGAAATTTTACTTTGCTGACAGCGCACTCACTGGGAAAGGATTTTACCTTAGACCCAACGTGTGTCGTCTGTGTAATGTGTGTTCAATTGAATGGACAGGCAAAGAGCTGCCAAAATTGCTCAGCGAGTGTGCAACAAGAAGTATGCCACACATGCAGTGACACAACTTTGCGTGCAGCTGTACGATTTGAAAAAACACAGCTCTGCAATGCGCATGATAAATGTAAGGGGATAAAAGCACGAGTTAAGTACAATTTAACACAACTTCAAAGAAAGTAGCTAGTTATTATTTATTTGCTAGCGCAGAGTAAGTAAGAGCAATATTAACATATGCTTCGCTTAGCTTATACATTATTCAAATCGTAAAACACTTTCTTACAAAACACTGACATAATTATAAATACAAATCCAGTGCACCATGGGAAAAACAACGAATGTTAAAGTTTTGAAGCCATTAAGCTTTCCGCTAAATGTCGCAGCGTGCTATTACCCATAAATTATTCCTAGTGTCTGCCAACAAATCGTTTCACGCGCTCATCTCTAACTGCAGCAGATATAGAGATATACTTTATGTTACAAGCAACAAGATTTATAGTATAAACTAAACAATCTCAACAATGTCTGGCATGTTGTGCCAGTTGCTTGAGCTGCCCTCGATACACTTCTTGGCTGACATCTAAGTTTTAATAAAAAATTTATTGAAAGACAAGCAGCAGCAAACGCATTTTGTTTACCTTTTAGTTGAGCTGGGTAATATCAGTGCTTAATATGATACACTGGAACTATTGAAATTTCTCTTTCTCTCTTACACTCCTTATAAATGTTTTCTAAACGCATTTATTGCGCTGATTTTGTGTGCGTTCAACTCCCCAGCGACTTAATTTGCAAATATTATGCCACTACTGAAATGCAGCAAAAGAGAATTGATGCTGAAATCTACTCGCAAATTTTTGCAATACAAATTGCATTCGTCATTTGTCAGCTGGTTGCAGTAGCAGTAGCTACATTGTTTGTCAAAGCGCTCCCCCAGGGGCCCAGATTGGGGTGGCAGAAGGGGCGATTGTTAGTGGGCAAACAGGCAGCTGTTTGGTTTTTCATAATTTGCCAGCCAGTCTAGTTCAACAACTACTAGTAGCTACCAGAGAGCTGCCCAGTCTTCCCCAAGATGTCAGTTCCCAGGCATGCCACTATCAGCTTCTCTGGTTGCCGAGTTTAGCACTCATTTGCAATTTGTGCTCAATGCAGGAAGTTGGCAATCGACAAACGATGCACATGATGATGATACCCGAGGATGAGAACGAGAACTAGGATGTGGATGTGGATACGGATAGTGCTGCCGTTGATAAATGCAATTAATTACTTATGTAGATAGCTTCCAGTCAGGTCATAATCAGTTCACTTAATGTGCTGGCTAGCTGGCTAATCAGCCATGCTCTGGCCATTTATAA
The DNA here is from genome assembly GCA_030179655.1 of Scaptomyza flava. Lineage (NCBI taxonomy): Eukaryota > Metazoa > Arthropoda > Insecta > Diptera > Drosophilidae > Scaptomyza > Scaptomyza flava. The sequence continues at coordinate 84,623,703 of JARNME010000404.1, read as the reverse complement.
AGCTAGCAAAGCAAATTAAACGCCAATTGCACTTTTCTATCCCTATCTACATCTATAACAATATCTATGTATTTGTATTTGTATCTGTATCTGTATTTGCAACTGCAACTCATTGTTGGCATTTAAAATGCAAATTCCCATTTGCGAAACCGATTAGCTTCTATGATGAGAACTTTAATGCTGATGATGACGGTGTGCTGGTGTGCTGGTGCAGTGGTTAAGTGGTGCACTCATCACCCGCGGTCATACCAGCAAGCAAATGCAAATGCAAATGCAAAAAAAGCGACATTTATGCACGAGAACGCAAATAAAAAGGACAAACAAAACGCATGAGAACGAAAAACTGAAAAACTCGCAAACTGAATTAAGCTACTGCGAGAAAGAAAGAAGGGAGAAGGGAGGAGGCGTGGGCTAGTTTTGCTGGTGGCAACATTGACATCCGTTGTGGCACTAAGCGCAGCTTCCGCAGGGCACACAACGCAGGATGCCAAACCAGGCAGACAGTCAGCGCAGCTGTTGCCACGTTTGAACAGGTAGCCAAGGGACTGCCACACGGCTGCAACTGCGTCGCTGTGAGATGCGACAATGGCAACGGAAATGTTAAATGCCGCCGTGAGTTGCCACCAAGCTCAGAGCCCTATAAGCCTTGCCTCCCTCAACGACTGACTCGTTTCATTGATCGTTGATTGAATTTCGATTCGTTGGGTTTTTTTTTTGCTGTTGCTGTTGCAAATGCCTGTTGGGTATATTTTTCCTCATTTGCCTTGCCTCCACGATGTGCATTGCTCTAAACCTTTCGCACACACACAGAGACACAACGACAATGTTTGGCATTTTGCAGGAATAGACATGTTGCCATGTTTGTTTAGTACAAGCCGCCGCTGGGCCCAGGCTACTTAAGTGCAGCAGTATTGGTATGTGTGTTTGGTATAAGTGACTTGCCACATAAAGTGATTTTATTGATGCTCATTTGGTATTGCAATTTGTAGCATTTGTGACATTTATGCAGTCTTCAATTCAAATGGCATTATGCAATTTTGTAAATGATGGCGAATGCTGTCTGTTTTGGACATGTCCCTAAACTCTGATTGGTTAAAGCCTATTTTAATTGACCAAATGCTAATTGAAGAAACTAAATTACTGTCGAAGCACTTAAGAAGGAGTCTTATGAAGGGAACATATAGAGAAGATACAAAGAAGCCATAGCTGTTGCATGGGAAGCATCTAAGAAGAAGTGAAGTCTTAAAAATGGTTCTTGAGCTGAGCATTAAGAAGCTCCAAGATATTAAAGATAGCAGATAGGCTAAGAATAAATAGCCACATAAATAAATGCTAAGAAGTCCATAAAGTGCAATGATACTACCTGAATGTGGCAACTAATACGAAGAAATAGGTTGATGAAACTCATTAAAACAAAATGGTAAAGTATTGGAAAAGAGTGAGAAATCTGTATTACCTTGAAAACTGTTATTATTGTGAGTCTTAAAACATAATCTCACTTTTATAATTTTCAATTACTATTTATTCTAAAAGAATAGTGCTGTTAAACTTAACAATACCCGACAAGTTATTAAAGATACTTTTATAGAGGGCTTTTTTAACAGTAAATTTGCTCGCACACAAAAGTATGTTTGAATATCTGTTTTAAAAATCGTTTAAGTAGGTGCCAAAACTTGTTCAACTGCAGTTCACTCCACATATATTTGCATATATGAATAAAATCCGACAATATTTGCATACCATTTCCAGTTCACTGTTCAACACTCAACACTCAACGGACCAACAACCCGACCTACCGCAACTTGACATCAAAATTAACAACAAATATGCTACACATATTGAAAAACTGTTAGAGATAAATAATAAATATATAGAAATAAGAAACAAATGCACGCTGCTTTAAAGCCACATGCTTTAAATATTTGAGTTTTTAAAATTACTTGAAACATGTTTTGTGTTTGTTTCGTTTAGCGTAGAGCTCAAAATGTGTAATATCTTTATATTGTATCTGCTATAAGCACGAAGACTATGAATATATGTGCCGGAAACCCGTTTGGGCAGTTGGGCAATTTAGCTCAGTTCGACTCGCTTTGCGGTCTCAATTGGAAAAAAAATATTAAAAATCCTAAGCTTAACGGTTGCAGTTCAGATTCATTAATTTATCACCGAGCAGAGACGGTGTTGGGTAATGTTTTTTTTTTATAGTATTTTGTGTTAGCTTTTAATGTGTGAAATACCATTTAAGCAACATTTCAAGTCATCAGAAAGAAACTTTCTGGAGGATTTTCATCATATTTAGTTTATTATATTTTATATATATTGTAAATTGAATATATTCTGGTTCATCATTTATTTATGTGCAGTATTTGAACAGAGTTATTTGTAAAAAAATATTTACATACTTTTCATACACCTGAGTTTTTGTTGTTGTTCGTATTTTTGTAATTTAATGCCACTCTCTTTAATTGCCGTGTTTTAGTATGATTTTTATGATCTTAGTAATAAATGTTATGGGCTGTGTTTCCACACTTTCCATATGCAAATTTTCCAAAATGAGTTAAATAAATGATTTGCCTGCTGGCATTTTCGCCTGCCATTTGTATTTTTGCAAACGAAAAGTTTTAGTCTCTGGCTTTACTTAAATTTCCTTGCATATTTGATGCGCATTTGTGTCAGCTCTCTTATCCTCGCCCCCCTCCCGCTCTCACCTGCTGCATAGATTTTCATTTTCATTTCATTGATTTAATATGCACACACTCGTAAATCTCCCTTTTCACGAAACATTTTTGTGCGCTTTTAACGTTTGTTTCAGTTTCAGTTTCTGTCTTTAGATTTATATATGCATTTTCTTTTATTTGATTTTCTGGACAAGCAGATTACGTGCTGCTGCTGTGCTCTGCTCCTCCTCTAAACGCTGTTGGGAGTTTATGTTTTCTTTTTTTGCCACGCCACTTGGCTTACAAATAAGCAAACAACATGCCCCCCCTCCCCCTGATGGATGTAGCTGTTTTAATATGCGTTTAGCGTTTTATCGTTGCATTCAACATGCCAATGCATTACCCCAAACTTCACACACCCCGTTGTTCTCATCCACCCCAGCGATCAGCATAGTGTTTTAAATTTCATGGCGAAAACTTTTGCAAATGCTTTTGCGGTTTGTTTCTGCTGTTGTTGTTGTTGTTGTTAGCTGCATTTGTCACTATAGTTTTTTTTGTTTCTTTCTTTCTCCGGTTGTTGTTTTGTCATTTCTTTTGCTGCGTTTTTGGTATTTTGTTGCGCCATGTGGCATGTGCAGTTATTGCCTTGTCCCATGTACCATGTCCAATTGTCCATAGTGTCCACACATCTCGTTCCGGCCCCCGCATCTGAATATTTGTGCAACGTGTTTGCGGCGCTGTTTGCACAGCTTTAATAGCCTCCGTCAGTGTGTGTCCGTGTGTGTGTGTAAGTGTGTGTTTTTCTGACTGTTTCCAATTTCAACTGTTTGCTTTTGCTAACAAACACACACACACACACACACTCAATCATATATATTCATATACCATATGCCCAGGCACAATGAAAATCGTTTTAAGCTGGGAGAGAGTGCAAAAAAAATGAATTGGATATATATTTTTTTATTAAATTTTTGTTGCGCCCTTTGGTGGCATTTGCTTAGCGGTGTAGAAGCGAACACTTAAACAGTCGCAATTTATTGGCCATATTTATAAAAAAACATGCAGTACACACACACACACACACACACACACAGCGGCGACACAAAAAGCCAAAGTGGTTTTCTTTACTTACCAGTCGTGGCAAGTAGCAAGTGGCAAGTATTGCTGCTGCAACTTTGCTGCTGCTGCTGCTGCCTTTAACCACAAGTTTTTTTCTACTTTTTTTTCATTTGCTTTTCGCTTATATTGCTTTTCTCGATCGCTGGCTGTTTTTTGCTCTGGTCTAAAAATAGCTTTTCCACACGCTTTCAGTGTGTTAAAAATAACATCATATTTTTCATAGTTGTAGTTGTTGCTGTTGCTTGCGTTGTACTTCTGCTGCAATTTGAAGAAATATGTTGCAAGCGCATAAAATAGTGAGAAAATGGCGCCCCGGCTTGCCGCCTTTTGCCCTTCACCCGCTCAACAAATAGTTAATAAAATGCTTGGACTTTAAGTGACTTTAGTCGCTGCTGCTGCTGCTGCTGCTGCTGCCACCTTGCCCCCTAACACCGAAACATAACACTAAATATTTTTGCTAGCCTGAACTTGTAATCAAAGTCAACGCTGCAAAATGTACCTGTTAGCATGCCCAACAAACTGCGACTACGTCTCGGCTGATGCACCTGCTTGAAGAGGGCGGCGGTGTGAAGAGGAAAAGGGTTAGCTTTCATTCCTGTCGCAGCTTTTAGTGCCTGCGTGTCATGAATGGCAGCGCAGCGTTTCCACTTTAGGGCTGACAAGCACACAAAAATACACACACAGACACACACTCAAAGATAGTCATCACTTGGCTTTTTTGTTGCCTGATAAAATTATGACATATGAAACTTTGGCTGACAAAGCTGAAGGCAAAAAAAAATAACAAAAACAAAAAGAAAATCAGTCAGCTAAGTTTTTCAAGCCGGTTATCTGGATGCCTTGGCGTGGCATGCTAAGTATTTTTACCACATTTGCCTTTTGTGTGCTTCGTTCGCTCGTTCGTTTGTTCGTTCTGGCCATAAACATGCACACAACATGGTGACGTAGCTGATAAAGCTAAGACGAGTCTCAAATTTATTGAGCTGGAGCACTCGGCGCACACTTGATTAAAGTAAAACCGAATTTATATCGCATTGAAGAGTGTGTGAATAATCGTGAATAGTTTGGAGCATAAAAATACTTGTATATGTATGTATGTTCCAACCTACATGTGGCACGTGCCCCGCTAGGCATTGCGGGGCGTAATCCACTAAATTCGGCTATTTGTGCACAGCAGAGAGCTGAGGTCATTAAGCAAAGTTACGCATACTCAGCGTTTGCCTGCAGGCTCTCTCTCCCCTCTATCTATCTGTTAGATACATGGATGTATAGATAGATAGATAGATAGACGAGTCACGTGGGTAGATAGCACATTTGTGTGTTGAGTTCTCCTGCGGGGCACACTTTCGACATGTGTATTTATGTAGATGTCCACAAACAACTCAAGTGCACCATGGGAGTTAAAAATGCCATTTCGCATTTGCAGTTTTAATTAAAATGAAATTAAGTTGCGGTCGCTGTTTGCGGCTACACTTTACGCTTCCAATGCAATGTCTGCACTTTTAATATAAATTTTAATAAGCCGTGCATATGCCAAAGGTGGTTACACCTGCCTGCGGCCAGCCAGTTGCAAGCTGCAAGTATGAGTTGTAACAAAAACCTTTTCTCGACGATTTTAATATGTCAAATATATCTGGGGACTTATAATAAAACGAATGTGTCAGTATAAGTTCAGATTTTCTGAGAATACAGCTGTAAAAACGGATGCAACGAACCTTAATTTAAGAAAAACACGCAAGTTCCGGAAATACCAGTTGTTAAAAATAGCCCGAATTGGCAATCTTCAGTTGATCATAGTAGAATAAGCTTTTTTTTATTATATATTTTTTTATTGTAGGGTGCATTGTAATAGTAGGTGGGTAGGGGGGGGGGTAAGTTTTAATACGCTCAGCAAGGGCTTACAAGTATATTCCATTTGAAATAAATGCAGTAAAAAAGTAAATAAGGCAGCCAAGAGCAAAGCAGAGGCAATTCTGGCAAACACTTTGCCGCAGTAGCTCTCAATAGCCTGCAACAGAGAAGCAGTCAAGCGGCAACAAAAAAGTTGTTTCTCTGCTGCGAAGACCCTTTTTTTTGTGTTGAGTTTGTTTGGCTGGTAAGCTGCTCTCTTTTGGCCCCAAGCAGTAGCTGCAGATTTTTTTTTTTTTGTACCGGACCAGGGCTACAAATTTTGGCTTTGAAAAAGTTTTGTGTTTGGGGTGCCGGGTTCGAGTTCGAGTTTTGGGTTCTTGGTTCTTTGGTTCTGACCAAACTTATAAATAAAAACATATTTATGCAAGGGCTAAGACCCAAGCTGGTTGCTACCAACAAGGACGTGCAACTTTGGAGCGCACTTTTGTTAAACAAAGGCGGTGCAAACAAAGTGGCAAATTGTACTTTTGTTTCTTCTTGCCTCAATATACCATATAAAATGCTTTCCTTATTCATTTGACCTGGGGCTGCGTAAAAGGCAAACAAAATTTATAGCGCGCCGCGACGTTTTTGTAATTAAATGTTTGGCCAGAACTGTGGTCCACTCTTCTTATTATTCATCACTTGATAGCAGCCATTTAATTCGATACAAAAAAACACACGTTAAATAAAACATTTCCAAGCGAAGTAAATGCAACAAGCAAATGCGCAGCAAGCCGCATCAATTTCATGAAAAAAAATCCACACACACACACACAGGCGATTGGCCTTGCTTTTTGGGGCATGCTTGAAGGGGCGTGGTAGCTGTGTTGCAAAAAAAACAAAAAACAAAAAATATTTAACAACGTTCTTTTGAAATGCTCACATAATTTATTTGGTATTTTTCATTCTGTTATTATTGTTGCGGTTCTTACGAAATGTTTCGGAATCATGCAAATTATATTCGACTTTGTATTGTTTATATTCAAATGGGAAATGCGAATGCGAATGCCAATTTAATGTTTGGATAACGTATACATTGAAAAGTTTTTAAAGGCCGCTAATTTAGCTTAATTATAGCCATCTTATTGTGACAGACCAAAGAATTCCTCTTATGTCGTATTTGTTCTGAATCAATGCGCATTTATCAAACTTCGAATTCGTGATGTCATATTATGAGTGTTAATACGCTTGCTGCCCTTGGTGGATTCTGTATAAAAATATTCTAGGTTTATAAGTATTTAGTTCAAACTTTCAAGGTGAGTAGCTTCTGATGGCAGAGTATCTTGAAGTCACACGACTTTTGCCTTCTGTATTTTATAGTTTGATCGTAACAGCTGTTGTCAATCTAATAACTTTATTGCTTTAGAAACAAGCAAATCGTTACATTTATTGCAAATTCTTTTGGCTCAGGTGCTTGTTATGGCCAGCGACAAATGGAACTTATTGAAACAATAAACATTTTGCACTAAGCACAAATAATTGTCACATAAAAGTTTTCAGGCGCTTTGCTCGTAAATATTTTATGAGCCTTTTAACAAATCTATACGCACATGACTTAAGGCAAAAAGATACAAACAGAGATATACTAGAATTTGTTGATGTGAGTAGAAGAAACAAATGCAATATGAGCAACAATGAACTGAACAGAGTTATGAGTTTCCGACTTTTATGCATGCATTCGACATCATTTACACACACACACACACACATTCGGCATTGTTTTCGCCTTTAGCTTGGAAAATTGAAAAAAACGCTCGCTACAAAATTGAGCAGCTGTTGCTGTTGCATTGCAATTGTATTCAAATATTAGACATAAATTATCATTGAAAATGTGAGCAAAAACTTTTCGCTTTCCGCAAAACTTTTGTTCGCTTTTCCCACACCACACCGCACCACACCACCCCGCTGCTCTTAGCCCTTAGTCAAAATGTAATGCAGCTTCGGCCTTGTTACTAATAACCTCAATTCGAAGGAGTGTACACATATACTTTCTCATAAGCAGATACTTTTGGTGCACGTATGGGTTATGACTTTGAGTTTGAAAACAATATGGCAGCTCTCTAGAAGGGGCTGCCATATGCTGCGGTTCGCCTTTGACGCAGCCACTCCACTCATTGGACGCATGAAAGCGCAGGGCGTTTCAAAGGTCGCGAAGGGCAAACAATTCCCTTATTTTATCAAGTTTACGCTTGAGCTGTTTGAATATTGCATTTGTAAATTGGCATATCCTGTAGGTTAATAAATTCTGTCCTGGTTTTGTGGACTTTCCTCAAGCTAAGCCTACTTATTGTGTTTTCTTTTCTGCTTTGACACAAGTTACCTTGATCAATTCGCAATAAAAATGTAACTTTTTCAATATAAATAGCTTGTTTGCAGTTCAACACTTCAAAGACACAGACTTTTCTAGCCTCCCTCGTCATATCAATGTCAAAGTTGCTGCAGCCTCAGCCACAATGTGTGGCACGGAGCGTGGGGGGGGGGGAGCTTTGGGAGGTGTTTGGGAAAGTCTTGTGCTCATATTTCGCCTGCTGTTTGCCAGTTTTCGCTTTTCTTTGCCTTTTTAATGACTTTTCACTTTTTAGTAGCGCGTTCTCAGATTTAGATTCACCAACGCTCGCATGACCAGAAAGAGAGTTGCTGGATGAAAGATGGAGTGTGTTCGAGGTGGGTGGGGTTTTTAGATTTGTATTTTTTTTGTTTTAATAAGCAGCAGGTGTTGCATTATGACAGAGAGAGAAAGAGACCCTCGTCAGTGTAAAAAGTGAGTGTGAAATGTTAGACGAAGTCAATCTGTCTGCCTAACTGGGCCTGATAATTAGAGTACAAATTGTTGTGTGCGTCGGCGTCGCTTCACTGCCAGGCGAAAGTAACACAAACACAAAAATAAACATAAACATAGCCAAGACCACAGCTCGTGTGTGTGTGGTGTGCGTGCTTCTAACTGTAACTGATAAATGCAAATTTATGGCCACGATGTGCAGAACAAATTGCAAACAATTTAGCCATGTACCGTTAAGCAGGCAGTCGCTGAAAGCAAGAAAAGAAAGAAAGACAGAAAAATAAAAAAAAGCTCAAACTAAATTTAATTAAACTGCATGCGGCCGTTCAAAAACGTTCATTAGCTTGCAACGGGGAGAAGACGTGGGGGATTGGCCGGGGCAGACCCCACAATTCTGTATATGGCCACCACAAACAGCTGTGCGGCATTTCCGTCCATTTGCCACCATCTATCTATCCAGCCACCAGATATCTGGTGTATCTAGCTATCTATCAGTTACAAATTGTATCGAGTGCAATGCATAGAATTTATTGCTTCCTGCTTTACGCCAAAATCTAAATAGAGAAAAACTAAAAGCGACCACAGCGACACAAAAGCAACAATAAAGATGATGATGATGATGATGGCCGAGACCTGAAACCGTTTTTTTTTTGTTGCTTTTTTGCTTTTTGCTGCTGCTGAGAGTTGGCAATTATGCCATTTGACATAATTCATAACTGCAACACACAGCTTTGACCAGTTGGGCAACTGCCACTGCAACGCGGATGCATTCGTGCCACCACCAACAGTTGCCAGCTACTATTGGCCCCGGCATCTGGATGTGCAATCACTTGGCCAATTGCCCGTTTGCCTTTGTGTGTTGTTATCATAAATTTATGCGCTCGTTTCATAAACGACAACAACGAAAGTTGTTTGATGTTGTTGTTGTCGTTCTCATTGTTGTTGTTGTTGTTGTTGTTGATGAGTCCAATGCACAACTGGGATATGTCGCTGTTGTTACTCTACTGCGGTTCTTGTTGCTCTTCCACTCTTGACCAGTTTCTAGTTGCTGCAATTGCAACAACTTCAACCGCCTTCTTCTCCGCTTTCGCGCCAATTTTTCTCCCGTGCTCTCCTGGGAATCAGGTTAGCTTTGAGAGCGCTCAAAAGTTTTTAATAAATTGACAAAACTTTGTCATATGCATTGTTTGTGCCACACACAAAACTGCGCTCAAGTGGCCCGTTCTCAATCTCAATCTGTAGCAGCTAGAAGCGTCCCATTTTCATTGCACCGTCAAAGCTACATAGTATATATGTGGGTGGCCGAAAG